>DWJN01007062.1:0-10233 GCA_018248895.1 Carystus phorcus | reverse complement strand
CCACCAATCTGCAGTGAAGCAGCGTGATGGAATATGCTCTAGACTTTCTCAGTGATGAGAGACCCGTGATCAGTAGTAGGCCATTAATGGGTTGACGCCTAGAAAATTTTACGTTGCATGTAGCTTTAACCTAATCCAATAATTTCCCATAAAAATTAGCAACTCTAATCCCATTATAAGAAACTTCAATTCCACATTCTAATCTAAACGTTCGTTATTACTGAGGTACCTAACATAACGTTTCATTAACTTCGCACTAATGATAAGTAAACCTTATCCAGACATCTTATTGAAGGCTAGACTACGTTTCAGCTTCAATGAATTGAATGGGCATAATTATTCGCTACAGTGTACACAAAGCCCGTCCGCTCTGTCAGCATTAGATACCCTAGCAATATCGGGTTTAATGTCAGTTGCCGTAGAGCAGTTATGTACCGGCAACTAGCGTAATACTAATTAAATAAGATATTGGTCCTTCATACGTGTCTAAATTTTCCAACAAATCAAACCCTTGGAATTTATATATAGGATACCAATGAAGAATGAAGGAAGAAATGTAAAATGTCTTCACTTGCTTCAACGCCTTTTAACCCAAATATAATTTCAATTGAAGCTAATTGCTTCATAGAATATATGTAGAATATTTAAGGTCCCGATACGGACAGTGAACCGCAAGCCGAAGGTCACGATCCCTTTTAAAATGATACATGGCAAAGGATTAGGATCCCAGATTACGCCCTGTGTACATTCATAGTAATTCTGTAACTATGATCAAGGGAATTACATACAACGAACACTAACGCGAAGGAATGGATTTAATGACAAGAGCCTAGCACACGAAGTTTCTGATTGAAATAATTGAAGTATTGATTTTGGTGTTATTGCAACAGCCTGAAATAAAGACCCCAATCCAATGCTGGCTGACCAGGGTATCGTGAGAGGCGAAGGAAACCAACCCCTTGGTGGTATAACTTTGCGTAAGGATTATGTTATCAATAATATTATTAAATCATTAATGTTATTATCTGTGCGTAAAGCCCGTCTGGTTAACTACAACGTTCCCTAACTTGAGTCAGCCTCTAAAATGGCCGTGTTCCGACTAGGACTAGGAATACGAGTAGTTTTAGAGTCAGGACTGCTTTTTCTGACTTTTTTCTCTCTCCATTCTTGGATCCATCAGTGATGCACTTAGTTTTGCTAACGTTTATGGGCGACGGTGGTCACTTGCAATCAAGTACATTGGCTGATCGTTTGTCGGCTACTTACATAAATTGAGTAGAGTTTAAATTTATCCTTCCCATCAGAAAAAGAAAACATCATCGCAAATTCTGCTTTATTCAATTCACTTTATTAAACGTAATGAAATACGTTTGTGTATATAAAACGACGCTTATTGTCTCATGAAAAAATTGTAAGGGTTCATCTGTATGAATTGAAATTGGAAGTGTTTTTTTTTATTATCTGATACCTACCCTAATTATTGGTACTCTCCTATGGGAGAAGTACTATGACTAACTTAGCATAGATTTTTAAGGTCTTTATCACTTTTACGATTTACGATTCGTCCGTCGTCCGTTAAGTATCATGCCAACGATGTCTCGCTAGTGTTTACTTTAGTGTCAACTTTATGAAATATGCATGCCCTATCTGGGACCGAAATGCGACTTTCGTGCGACTAGATTTAAAATTCTAAATTTGGCGCTAAATTGCTTTTTTAAAGGTAACAACGCAATCTGAAGTTGTATGTATGTGTGTTTTGAGATAGTTTATCCAGTTTATATTACCTACCAATTCTAACGAGACGCAAACTGACTTCAATGTTAAGCCAATTTTAAGCAACAAAAATTAGTAGCTGCCTTATTTGATATAATTTCAGTTCAAAAATTCATCTATTGTAACACATCTATTGTACATTTTCCAATTGAAATGAGGAAATTTATTGTGTGAAATATGTTTATTTCATGAAGTTGTCGATGTTGTAACGTGAGAAATAAGCGTGTGTGTCTGTGTTGTGGGTGTGGTAGAAGATGTGTGATATTAGATGTATGAAAGTTTAATTTTAATTCAACATCGTAGAATGGGTTATCAAATTAAATATCTATCACACGACACGTCGTTCCAGCTGACCAATGACCACTTATAATAACGAGTAACGTGGTTACCATAACATAGTTTAATGCTTGTTTCTTAACGATTCACCAAATCTAGCTGCTGCTGACTAACAGAAATGATGTCGAAAATACGGATATAAAATTAGTTTAACGGACAGGTTTATAGAGGCTCCTAAAGTAGATTTATAGCGGGTTCTACCTAATCGCTTCGCTCTGTCACCGGCAGCCTAATTGTAAATTGTGTTTTACGTGATATTAGAATTGTGGGTGATACGTGGCTGAGATATTCCGAATAAAACTGACGATATGAATATTAATATGATTTGATAACATAGAAATGAAGTATAAACTAGGGCCAATTCTACAAACTAAAAACCTATTTCGAGCGCTACAGAATTTAAACTTTAGACCTTGTGTATAAAATTAAACTTAAATCTTCATTGTTGAATCTGACCTCAATCTTAGATGTTAATTATAACAAATAACGCTACACACTCATTGCCCCACACTACTATTACCTGTGTCGTAAGTGCCATGACCAACACAGAAAGACAACAATACAAATATACCGAGAATAGAAATTTAAACTAATCATTCAAATTTCCTCCTCGCTAGAAATCGAACACAAGGAGTAGGTCAGTATTTAAACGATATTCCGGCTTTATAACTATTGCGTAACACGGCTCATCATGCTATCATAATAAAAGTATTTAATAATCTAAGTGAAGTAAAATAGAAAATACGTATCGAAATAATAATTTAATTATAATGTTAAGCCTATTACAAAAGACGACGGGTAGCGAACCAGCATCGCTCGATTTCGGCCTCTAGCGATACCTATCGTGAGACATCTATACTAATAATATAAAGCTCAAGAGTTTGTTTGTTTGTTCGATTGATTGATTGTTTGAACGTGCTAATGTCAGGACCGATTTGAAAAATTGTTTTAGTGTAAGATAATCCATTTAAGGAGGAAGGCTATATAATATCACGCAAAGATGAATTGGAGAGGAGCAGCAATAAAAAATATTGCAAAAACGGCAAAATTTAGAGCTTTCCTTGCGTGCGCTGAGGAAACGATGAAAGTTACACAAAAATCATGTATTACAAAATTTTTCCCATCTAAAAATTCTAAATTAAAGTCCGCGACAGCATATGTTTAGCTTTTAAAGTTAACCCACTACAACCATTTTCCTGGCTATCCAAATAGTTTTAAAATAATAATTTATATGGCAAAACAGCTTTTGCTGGGTCATCTAGTATAGTTATATGAGACAAAGGTTCGCTAGCAAGTCGACAATGCACACAAATCCGAACACACGCTATTCCACAAACACGCAGTACGCGCTGTAAGTGCCCCACATACCTTTTGTCGTATGTATTGTGCGTGAGAATTGTGCAGGGAAATAATTTCTCGCCGGTACGTAATTGAAGTTACGCGCCATCGCTTCGGTTAGGCGCGGTGCCGGCGGGAATTGCTCCCGTATTTTAAGGTCCACTTTATGCGAAATATACATACACCTTTTCAATATCAATTTAATAATTCCCTTTATATTCAGTTTACTATACGTAATTATTAGAGGCCGTGGGTAATCCGCGCCATACTCTGAGTGCGACCCCTTTAGTTTATTCAGAGCCCCTGCAACTGCAATGTCAAATTAAGTATCTTTATAATTCATAATTATAATCCAACTAACCACTTTTGTAGAGGTACTATGGACTAAATAAATGTTTCTTCTTTTTTTTCTACTATATTGTCATTAGGATTCAACGATATTTGGGATATAAAATTATAACACTCATGTCATGGTATATAAAACTTGGCAACTCGGAAGGTGTGATTTTACTTAACATCTCGTGTATATTATCATTTTCACAATTATGACAAACAAACCGGTATGTACCTAATGAATATATTTATAATATAAGATTTCCTTAAACATAAGATTCTAAGAATAGTTGTAGTTGAAGTAGAAAAGGTCTTCAAATAACAAAGATAACCTCATAGAATATTGTGGTTGAAATAATTTTACGTTTTATTTCAAAGATTGCTACTGATCAAATCTTTTGTCTATTTCGTATCACTAATAACAAAAGTAAAATAAAAAGATAACAAGAATTACTTATCTCAGAAATACATGTAACTTTTAATCTTACATACTTTGGGTACACATTTATTATTATCTCTAGCACCTCACCATTAAAACTTTGTAAAACCGACGCAAAATTTCACACATTTTATATTCCAAACTCGATCGGTGCCGTTAAACCCGACACAAGGTCTTTCGACCTTCAAAACAAAATGTCAGTGAAGCATCCGAAAATCCTTTGTCGTTCTGAGTAGCAAGTTTACCGCCTACTACAAGAAAAATGCCAGCTTTTCACAGTTGAAATGGACATTTTAAATCCAATCATTTATTCAGAAGCTGCATGGAATGGGTGCTTTTAAAACTTTTCAAGCACTTCAGAACAAGTTCGAAGTCGTCGCAATCATATTTAATTTCTTTATCGGATTCAAAGGGAATACGAATTGAAATCTTGTGTCTTCTTTGAGCGAAAGCTTTGGAAAAGAAGTTGTTTTTCAATATAATAGTAGCAATACAAGTTCACCTGATGATAAATGTTGTTTAGGAATTAATAAAATATTCTATAACTCGGATTACGATACCACATACTCAGATCATTGGAGATATTGTATTAACTTCGTTTCTGTTGTCAGGGTAGATGTAAATTCCGATTTATAACATACAAGATCATAGTAAACATTCAGTTGCAAAACCTTTTAATTCCAAATTCGAATTTTCTCCTTTTTTCTGTAACATGAGATTATAACGTAGCGTCAGTAGAGAAGAATCTAACCGTTAGCTATTTTTCAAAGACCCTTAAAAATAATTAAAACATTTCTAAGTTCAACAACTTTGCAGATATAGTAGTATAACTTATACTATTACACGAGTAGACGTCTTAGTGTGCCCTAATCTTTCTGGTACGCAAATGTTTCCGTGAACATCCCATCGCAAATCCGAAGCATGAAGTGGTCGGAAGCGCTCCAATAACTGTGGCAACCCGGCTGAGTTCTACTCAGCGTTGAAATCTCACCAACTTTGAGATTACTATATGTGGTCCGAGCGACGAAGAGGGAGCGGTTTATGAAGCCAATATTTCTAATAACAAAGAAGCAAGCCAAATGAAGGACATTCTAATCAATGTACTATCCCTTAGAAACAAGTTGTAAGTATCTCGGGACAAAAAAGATGGTAAAGATAATCGTAATGGCAATACTTCCAGTAAAACTTCAAGAACAATTTATTGGGGCATTGTTTACTTTGAGATACATATGGAAGTTGAATAATTGCCCCTAACAAATAACACTTATTATTGTGCCAAATATTATAGAAACAAATATACAGTACACAATTATTTATACATCCCCGCTTTCGACCTTAACATAGACCGCCTTTCCGAATTTCTATTAGGAAGGGAATCTAGCGACAAAGCCTTGACTAGAACTCAATTACATACAACACAAGCAACAAGCCAGTCAAGTGCATCACGCCGGACTTCTAGCAGTACTAAGACTTCAAAAGCTATGCGGTACTAATAATTTAACCATGTCATCATTTTCCGTAAAATAACTTAGGTATTAGAATAAGTAAGTACTTGGGACTTAGCCTCTTTGTCGAGTGGTAGTATAACTATGGGTACAATTGTCAGTTAAATGTGACCATTAGTGCCTAAATTTCATGAATACTTTCGAGTTAAGATGTTAAGGCATTGTCTTTGAATTATCTTAAGCACTTATTGACTTGGGTCACAGAAAAGAAAATGAGCGTTTGGTTTGACTAAAGATACGATGATATACTTTAGTACTGACGTAATCCAGATGATTAGCTTAACGGTTTTTCTACTCATAGTGCAGCTTGTTAAACAACAGTCGATGTTATGGCACCAATCGATACTTTATTCAACCGCTGAGCTAGATCAGACAAATCAATCCCAATGATTGTTCAATTCTTTACTTGTGGAACCATCCTTCTTTTGAAATGAACAATTTTCGGAAATGTAATGCTGAGTTGAATCTCTGCTTCCTTTACTTATAAGTATTCGTGTATATGTAAATGACATTTTCTCTTGTTTCAGCACAAACTACAACAGAGAAATCAACAGTGACGCATGTGTTGCCGTTGATTGTGACGAGAGCGGAGATAGGAGGGGAGTTGATGTGCAACGTGTCTTCAGCGGCTCTCGATAAGCCTATAATAAGACGAGTCAAGTTGGATGTAGACGGTAAGTCTTATACATATAGATACATTCTAAGCTATATCTTTACTAATTTTTCGAACGTGTAAATGAAATTGTTAGGAATCGTTGGAACTTTATTATTTCTTATTCGTTTCACAAGAATCTTAAACCATTATAGTGGTTTATGTTCTCGAGTTTAAGTTATGTAAGGGTAAAAGTATATTAAATACATATAAGATTATGAATATAAAAATGACTGCGACAAAAAATGTGTATGGAAATTCAATTATTTTTTTATCATAAACTCAGGTGAAATAAAGCTGCCCTGATTTGACAGAATTTTAATTTTTATCATAAAAGTATCGCAATATTTTTCGATGTCAACACAAAAAATTATAATTTACTTTACGGGTACTAATTTGGATACACTTCAGACTTTGCATACATCTGACATAATTTTAGTGTTTGCACATTTTTACGGAGTTTCCTTAAAAGGGACAAGACCAAAAAC
Organism: Carystus phorcus; assembly: GCA_018248895.1. Taxonomy (NCBI): domain Eukaryota; kingdom Metazoa; phylum Arthropoda; class Insecta; order Lepidoptera; family Hesperiidae; genus Carystus; species Carystus phorcus. Next base: position 3,369 of record DWJN01007062.1, on the reverse strand, counting down.
TTGTTCCCTTTTGTTTAATGGATGTTAATCGCTTTCCAGTTAAGTGTCGTTGAATATAAAAGCAGGGGAAAGAATCTGAATAATATTGATTCGATGGCAACAGCTGGCTAAGAACATCCCAATTTCTTGCACCTTCCTCCCCATTTTAAGTTCGCACCCTAATTATTCTATACCTTTTCTCACCTCATAAATATGGAGGAACCATAGTTTAATCTGCCCGAACACCGCTGGATGTTCTCGAATTTTAATATGATTTACTGGCAATAATTCAGTCTTTAGTCTCCTCATTTTTTCTCCGGATTATCATAATTGTATGGTTCGTTGTGAGGTTGTGACTCAGTGGAGTTGAAATTGTCAAATTAGGCATAGTCTTTGGAAAAAAGGCGGGGTATTCAAAAGTACTCGTTTGAGCGACTTATGACTTTTTTCTAAGGTTCCAGTGAATTTTTATACTAACGGGTTAAATGTCGCATAGTTGTTAAATTAAATACACTATTTTTGTACGTCATTTTGTAGATCTTTTATTAATATCGATCTTTTCGACTAACATGCACTGACTTACAGGCCAGATAGCTTTTACTTTTTTTATTCCAGAATCGTGGTTTCTTTCTAATATAACATTCATAAGTCGTAACAAACCACTGTAATGAAATTACAATAATTAGAAAAAATAACTGACAGACCTAACAAGTGCCACGTTAACGTTGTTTAACAATATTATATTGATAAGAAATTTGCTGAAATTAAGTCCGATAACATAGATAATAACATCTATTAAAATGATCATGTTTCCGTCATTGAAATCCCGTGTCTATCTAATAAGATTACAATTTCAGTAACTACCTCGAACATTTCAGCTAAACTTATAATCTTCAATTAAACATCTCAAAGGCTCAAAGGAAGAGAAATTCCGCACCAAACGTTTCAGTAATATAAAGAACAATTTTTCTGTGAGTTAAGATAGGCCTTACCAATAGAGAGAAGCGATTCGATTAAGCCAACATTTCCTTCAAATAAAAACAAACTGTGACTAAAGGCGTTAGAGTGCAAAGTTGTCAGGCACAGTTTTTCCAAGCGGCTATGTCAACTTTAGCTGAAGGATTTACTCGCCAACGCTAAGACGACTAAAGCAATTTTTTTCTGAACCGTATCTTCGAGGGCCGTGTTGGGGTAATTATCCCCATTAATTAAGTGGTATCAAGAGCGGCCCTAATGAAAATTTATTCCTTCGCAAAATTAAACTTGGAAAAAGAAGGTTCGCTTGAACGTCGTCAGATTTGCTCCGAGTTTAAACGATTTTTGCTATAAATGGCTGAATGACGAAAGTTTTTCAGATAACGCGAGAAGCGCTGAAATGTTTTTGGATTAAAACGTCTCATCGTGGCTTTAGAGTAATTTTATAATACGCCATATTTAATACGGAAGTCGCACCTTATACAAGTTATTTGGCGACTGACCTAATCAGGCTAGCCAAGCTCCACGGAAAGATGGAAAATGACTTAATTATAAAAAAATAAAAAAAAGAGAATAATATCTTCTGAAATTGTAGTCATAGGCAATTTGATATGAAACATATATGTACATACACATACAATTTTTTTACAAGTTAATACTTGACTATAATGGGATTATGGGGATGTGGTCTTAGGTAGTAAAGCGTATTAACATAATAAAAGCCCATTCACTCGACTTGTAGACATCGATGTTGTAATTGGAAAAGAACGCTAATTCCAGCGAATGAGAGAATATTTTTTATATAACTATGGACTTTAGCTAATCCAAAGGTGTCACTGATGTGTTGTTAGTCAAGAATAATGAAATGTAAGTCTCAAGCAACCAGCCAGAACATGTTGAACCTAGTCTGACGACATGGGATTGACATCTATTTTCTAGGCCGTCCTAATATTGCCAAGTCTAAATATCAATAAGAGCATACCATACTAAAATGTCCGAGTATCGGATTTCCGTTATAACGGGATTACTGGCTCTGAACTTGTAATCCTCTAAATTAAATTGAACAAAGGGCTTCGATTAAGTGTACATACAAGTCCCAAGTTCGATCCCTAAAGTTGGCGTTGTTAACATATGAATTGTGTACGGGTCTTATGTATTCGCCATAAACACTGGAACACTTAATACCATTGCCTTAGACGGTAGATCTTAGAAATTGCTTTAGTAAATTTTGGGCATAGTGGGGCGGTAGAATATAGACCCCAATTAGATGCCAACAGATCAAAGTATCGTAAGAGTAAAGAAGCCAACCTGCTTGAAATGAAATGAATTTATTTTGTAAAAATGTGGTTACAGGGATGGTTACTTATTTTAATGAATCACACATTTGCTACATTATGGCGCGAGGGCGTACAAATAAGTGGTCGTGGCGTGGTCGTAGGACTTCGAAATTATATAATCAATACTATTAATAACTCATTAATATTATTACTGGTATCTTTTGGTAACATTCGGTAACGTACCATTTCTAGACTCAAGACATTATAAAATTCTTGGCTGTTCTGGAATTTTCACGCGACAACTATGCAAGGTATGAAATTGCTCAAAACGCATTTTCGAAAATTGAACTCTGTATCAAGCCAACTACTTTAAGAGACGGAATTCGTGCCTCGTATGTAGTACTCAATTCATAATAACGTGAGAAACCTTAATTAGACATCCGAAAAATACTTAGCATAAACTTGTAGCAAGAAAATTGTTCGCAGAATCTTTTCCCTTCAAGATAAATTCTCCGTAAACTTCTTTAACATTAATATCTTTGATGACGTCATCTGTAATATTGAATATCTCAAAGTTAGCTCGTTATCATAAGGACTCTGCCACACTAGATAAATAAAACCTACTGAAATAACCATCGAGAAACTTCAATAATAATTTGCAGTGCCGTGGTTGCTTTGAAATGATTTAAATATATTTCACAGCAAATATGAAATAGCTTAGAATGTAATAGAATATATTATATTTCATTTAGAGTTTCAAGATGTGCTATACTCAATATGGACTTACAAATAATAACCATGTTCAACATTTCGTATGGTAAATGATTATCAAGCGTTTCATGGTTCCTTCATGGTTATTTAAAACATTTGAATCTCGTATAAAACTACTTCATTCGTAAAGCAACTTATATGAGATAAACATTGCAACGATTATAGGCGGTATAGATGAATGTAGACGGTAGATAAGAGATTTTTTATATATTTTAAAGACGTTTGAAGTTTAAATATTACTCTTTGTGTATTTGTATTTAATGTTAATACTAATTATTATCTCGATCACTATATGATAAAAAGAAAGATACTCGTAAATTTGCAAAATTGCGTCTCAAACTCTGCATCCAAATTGTTCCTTACGAAA
>DWJN01007061.1:0-10233 GCA_018248895.1 Carystus phorcus | reverse complement strand
ACTGGACGGATCGGGCTGAAATTTGGCATGCAGGTATATGTTATGACGTAGGCATCCGCTAAGAAAGGATTTTGATCAATTCTTCCCCCAAGGGAATAGGAGATGAAAGTTTCTTAACGCGAGCGAAGCCGCGGGCAAAAGCTCGTTAAACAAGAATAAAATTGCTGGAGAGAAGATTAATATCACGGTTTCAATAGCGTGGGGAGCTCAATATCAAATTTAGCAGTATTATTATTATTAATTCTTGCCACCTTCCACAAATTCTCGCCTTCATCTGAAGACTGGCAGAGAATGTCACAAAGCATTAAGTCCACCCTTTGTAAAAACCTGTTTTTCAGATCTTACAAAGAAGTTTTTAAAATAAAAATAAAAATAAAAATGATGAAAGCCTATGTGTGCATATTCTTATTAATATTGCATAATTTATATACTCATATATTCTTTTAATATAGTATAGTAAGGCAAGAGTGCATTCATACGATACGTCCAACGCTTCCCCATGAAACACCTATGAGTAAATGTAGTCTATAAACACCCGGAACGTGCGAAAGCAATAAGTAGCCTCAGGTCAACACAAATATTAAATTGATTAAACCCAATAGTTCCAAATAGGTAGTATTAAATGAAAGTTGTTGCGCTGTGTCAGTTCATTGAAATAATAAACACGCAGATTGCTACTGAACCATATACGGACTTCTAGATTACTATGTAAGCACATTGAAGAAACCGATGTCGGAGAAATGTGATGGTTTTCTCTTTCACTCTTAGATTGAAAAATAACTTACTTAAATACATGTAGGAAATGAAGGAATTTAAATGGTAATTTTGCTTACGAACAACGAAAGTAAAAAAAAGATTATATTTAAAACAATGAAACTAATGCCCATATTGTCTCTGTCGTAACGCTCATGCCAGAGCGTCGTCGTGGTCATCTTAGGGGATCCGTTTTGGGCAGATGTAATTTGCCTCACGAGCATCTGCCACTTCTCCCTAATGGTGGTAGTCCATGTTGTAGCTATGATTATAATATATAATATATAACTGGACGAAATTTACACCTCAATTTTTTTTTTGTAATCCAAAAACTTGTTTTTATAAATTTTTAAATTTTAAATAATTATGTAAGGTAGGTAGAAAATAGTAAATTGATGTACCTACTATGTTTTCTTGTTAATATAATTAAATTATATTAGATTATATAGGTAAGGCTATATCTAATATCTAAGGCTGTACCTATATAAGTATAGGTACATAGTAAGAACACAAGATTCGCTGCATAAAAAAATACAATTTCCACAGATAGTCAAGTAAGTGAAATCAATCATCAAAAAAGTCTAAAAAGTTATTATTCAATCTCTAGTGATTAATGATTACCGAAAAAAAAACAATATCAAAACCTCGCCAGTTTTGGAAGTTCAATAATCGAATATTTTTTAACAAAAAAAAGGAAAAAAACACCATAAAAACAATAGAATAATTTGATGAAGAAAACTAATTACGAAGTTTTGGTGCTTTTGGTGCCTAGAACAATTTATGGCTATCTACCTAAGAAGTGTCCCTCATCTTATTCCCTTATTTATTTTCATGGCGGTTTTTCCTTTTTCCTGAAAATTTTTATTTCTTCCTTTATACTGGCTCTTTTTAATGGATGTACCATTATGCAGGCGTGATGTTATGTTACATAACCACTTTGTCAACGGACAAAAGAAAAAGCTATCTTGTCTGAAGTAATACTTAAAATGCAAATGTGCATTATCCCAAATTCAAAAACTACTCGTCAGATGTCGCTCAAATTAATAAAGGTACACTTGACAAGCACCCAGCTTTCAGATAATAAAAGAATCAATCATTCAAGTCGGTACACCCAGTAAAAAGTTATTGACCTACAAAAAAATTTATAAACGAATTGAGAAGCTCCTCCATTTTTTTGATAACGTGCCTGTAGCAAAAACCATGTTTGCTTAATAATGATCGTACATATAATTAAAATGTTACTAAACATACAATCATTTAGTTATTAGTAATAAATTACCTACTTCAAAAACCTGATGCAAAACAATTGCTACTCTTTTATTTCAGACATTATAGATCACTTCCGAAAACATTTGTTATTTTACGTTCAAAACTTTTATTGCTATTAGTAAAATAACAGGCACTTCATCGTTTTGATCAATAACTTAGCACTTGCAAAATGATCGTACTTTTTTCTTATAACAAAAAATAAACACGTTATTTGTTTTCAACTTTAAAAATCAAAATAAATAATAATGAAAACATGTTTAACTATTCTTGGCTGTATGGATATATTATCTTCGCCAATGACAAAATAGTTAATAATAACAATGAATGAAATAAACGTCAAGTTCAATTGTCAATGAAAAATGTGAAAAGCGTGTAGTTTCCCCAAAATATAAGTAATAAACATTGATAATTTACACATTAAACCTACATATACAAAACATGCTAAATCAGTGACAAGTGATTTACAAACGCATATAATTCTATATCGATAGTATTCGGTAAATTAAACGACAATGGCAAGGTCGCCCGCGGAAGATCCGCGATTCAGTGACATACAAAGTAACACATGGAAATATCCTCCGGAATCCAACGATAACTGTACACCTGGTGGCATGGGCGAAAGAACCCAGTCACAAATCCAACCCAACTCCAATATAGTGACAGATAACAACATGTACGGCGGTACAAACTTCGGTAACGATGTTTATATGAACAAACTGTCCTACAACATGCAGACAAACGAATGTACACCCAATAATGATGAAAAGATTCAGTACAACGGAATACCAAATATGCCACGAGTGAATCGTCAGAATTACGGTAACGCGGTGTTGAATTTGGGTAATGGGCAAGTGGTGAGAGTGTTTTATGATGAAAATAATCAGCAGCTTATCTTCCCCATGACTGGACAGTATGAGCTGTTCAGTCACAATCAAGGTTTATGTGATGTTCCTTTGCAAACTTCTCAGCCATCACATTTATTCACCTTGAACCAGGATTTCACCATGAACAACAATAATAATTCTCATATCCCACCACCATCAATGGGCCAACCCATGATGCAGGCCAACACCTTCAACCAAGACAATGGCAACAATCAAACCAATATACCAACTTCAAACTTTTTGAAAGAAGTTTTAGGTAATTGGGAACCTAATTCTTCTGGAACATATTCACCGTTCGGACAGAACTACCCATTAAACCATCCTGATGCACCTTCAAATATAATCTCTAACAATCTTGTAATAGAATCCACAGTCGCACAAACAAAACCAGATGCATCTCCTAAGAGGAATGAAAACACCCCTCTTGCTGATACAAGTAACAAAAAACGAATAGTGGCTGAAGTAAAGCCCATGCGTCCGTCATATTCTGATGTACTGGCTAAAAATACTAGAAATAACTTACAGCCAGATCCAGCGCAAAGGGCAAAGCCACAAACCAATGTGGAGCAGAAAATTTCAAATAAACCAAACATAAAACCTGAAAAACCAGAAAAAGTTAAGCATCTAAAAGATGATATGAAACAAAAGAGTGAAAAGAAGCCTCCTGGTCACACTCATATATCGTCTGGTAGCGAGTCCGGAGATATAAACACCGATGACAATGGTAAACAGCAGAAATTGAGCAAGAAGACCAAAAACAAACGAAACAATATGTCTCGTAAATGGTCATCGCTCGATGACATTGTTAATGAAGGAGATTACAATCAAGATAATGAGAGTCAGTTTGTATTCATCGAGAATCAAGCAGAAAAGCCAGTGAAGAAAGACAGAAAAGAAGGAAAAGCTAAAAACATGGATAAAAATGCTTCTCTGGATATTGAGTTTGATATAGAGGAAGAAGATCAAACACAATTCATTTATCGTGATGAACAAACAGAAGTCAACAGGGCTAGGAAAAAGAAAGATAATCGTAGTTACCACAAGGTACCGAAGCCTTCTCAAGATAAGAAGAAATCAAGTCAAAATAAAGCGAGAAGGAACAAACCGGGTTACTTGGGTCTCGCTCAAAACTACCTGGAGCATTGGGGTGGAGCGTCATGGAAGGCTCTTATTTGGTTCATGTACCTGTTGTCGGATATCTGTGGAATGAGCATGCATCTTTCTTTCGACTTGTAAGTTATGTTTTTATATCTCAATATACTTGCTAATATGGGTTAAACAAACAGTATAATGACAATTTGCCATAATGTTACATAATTATTTTTGTATATGATGATAAAAATGTAAACCACACTATTCAGGCATCATGCCAGGGCTGACTGCCAACTAAACTTCAAATTTACATGGTAATTTTCTGCTATTTCTTGTTATAATGTAAAACTGTGAAAATTGATTTATCTGTTACTGATACTGATATTTTCAGTGATTTCAATTTGTTCTTAGAATGTGTTTTGGTTTAAATCCTCTACAACAGGATACATAACTCAAATTTTGAAGTTACATATAAGAAATTAATAATTGCTTTACTTTTTTTAAAAACAACATTTCCTTTTTAACAAAACAAACATTTCCTCGGAAACATTTTGTTTCATTACTAATATACAAATAACATATATAGATGTTACTAGCATTTAAACATATGGTATTAAATTTTTACACTTTATATAATAATTTACTAGGTTTGGATTAGTTGTCATTAATAATATTCATACTTGGAAGATACAGTTATGAAAACTCATTAATGTCTGTTACTAGCTATTCTTCTCCTATTTGTCTACATATTGTTTCATTATAGTAGTATAGTAGTAGTATTAGTAATAGGCTAGATTTAATTCTTTTTCATTGCCTATACATACTTATTAAATTAGTTGGAAGTTTAACTACAGTCCTACTTAATCATAAATATGGTAAGTTGGTATAATTAAATTGCACAATTATTGATTTATGCCATTTTCTTATAGTTAAAACTTTTTCAGATGCACATCCATATTCACTCAAACATATGTGAGTTCTCAAGCCGTGTGGCGCAGTAGCAAGGATTGGCTCTCTAAACTTGGTGACAATAAATACTTAATGTACATTGACAAAAAGTTGGGACATACTCGCTATGGCTTCTGGAGGAAACTGAAATGGTTCAAGAAAGGTAAGTTTTATTTATGTAATCGAATTATCAATTACATTGTATAATATCTAAAGGACTGGGGTAATTATGGTCCACATATACACTAAACAAATTAGATTTTACAAGTAAATAGTTTATAAATATGGTTGGTTATTGTCAAATTATATATTATAAAACATAAACAATTTTTATTTGAATTTGCAGCATAGTATACTATACCAGATCAGAAATTATAATCTTCCAAAATCATATGTTCATGTAGGTATTATTTCAATACACTTGCACATCAATACACGTGCACATCATTTTTTTATTCTACCACTGTTTCAGAAAGATGGTTTTACATCGAGAATAGATTTTTATGGGCTTATGTGTGTCAAGTAAACTCAAGTCTTTATACTATAGCATTTTGGTTTTACAGCACAATAATCATAAATTAAGTACATATTATATCAAAATTGTTATTCATAAGAGTTATCATGCATTGCCAACCTTTACATTATGTATCAATAATCTTGATTGTCACACGCAATCACAAAGTATGATTTGAAATTTAAGATAATTTATTATTTATAAACATATCTTGAGTAATCTACATTTATGACTATGTACCAATATTAGTTTTACCCAGTTGTAGAATTTAAACAAAAAAACGATTTATTTTTTAAATTGTCTAATATTATCTTTCGTTTGTTGGAGACTACATTTATAAGCACCTGAAGTTGCCAAGGATACACAGTAATTGTCTATTATTTATTATATTTTTCCAACAAATTACATAATATCATAACATAAAATTAAAAGCGAATTAAAAAATCATAATAGTATTGTTTAAAAATGGGGTACTGGCCTATTACATATCTATGTTTTTGGTAAACAAATACAAATAAATAAGTTATAGAATAAACATTCCACTTCTATATATATATGTATGTATATAAGTTGTATATTTTTATGTACTATTGTTTATGTATGTACTTATTTAATCTGGGATCAAATATACATCCCATAAGTCCTATTAGTGAAACTGCTGGTTAATTTTAATTGCTTAAGGTTGTTTAATTTTGGAAACATTTGTGTTCATCAGATGCAGAATCGGATGCTGCACAGGACTCAACTAAGCTGAATGCCAATATACCATTACCTGCCACAGGAGAGGAGGCAATGAGAAGGCTTCTCGCTTGTAAAGGAAAAGATGCTTACAGGTATTTAATTATCTGTCTTTAACATTTTTGTAATGAAATAGAATTTATTTATGATTTTAATCTTTTTTCATTGTGGATGCATTTTAATTGTATCGGGTACTCACGATTTTTGTATTTTATACCCATATTTCGACAAAATTACATGGATTATGGTAATGGAGATTGTCTGCCATGTAACCGAGTATCGATATAAAATACAAAAATCGTGAGTACCCGATAGAATTAAAATGTTGAATTGAATTGTTTGTTGCTGGCGTTTATATATTCCCAGTGCCTTAATCTACGTTCTCAGGCACAATAGGAAAATTTATATAGCTGACTGTCTAATGTTTTAGATGGCAGCTTTTTTATGTGTATAGCCGGTAAACAAATAATCATAAAAAGATCCAACCAGTTCTTAACTATTTCAATTAATTAAAATAGAAATATCCAATACAATAGAGTTCTTAGTTAGCAAATTAAAATACAATCGAATTGAACCTCTTTCTTTTTTTTAAATCAGTTAAAATAAATGATAAACGAATTGCTCAAAATACGAAAGTATACATATTTTTATCTACTACTGAGTAATTAAACATATGTGAAGCAAATGTTTTGTTCGTTAACCTGTATTGGACGATCGCCGCGTTCATTACCCTTACAGAGTAATAGATATGATGTTTCTAAAAATATACATTGAGTTGAATACATTGAACCCGTTGTTTACTTTAATTGTGATAAAAATATATGTATAAAGTATAGAAAATATTAAAAGGAATTGAAATCATTCATCTGATATTATGTTTGTTTAATATATTAAGAAAATAAGTTTTTGTTTTTGTACAAGCCCGTATTTAGTTATTATCAACTCTTTGATATAAGCTTGGCCCGCGATTTCGCCCGCGTGGAATTTAACAAAAAAATTGTTGTTAAGTTCGCAGATTTTACGATAACTTATATTTCTTGAACAAAACTAGCCTAAGTTACTTCTCAATACATCAGCTATCTGAAAGTCCCGTCAAAATGGGTCCAGCCGTTCCAGAGATTAGGCGGAACAAACAGACAAAAATTAAAAAATATTTATCTATTTATAATGTTTATTCATCATCACATTCACATACAAATTCAAAGTAAAATTTCAAATTGAATTTGAAGTGTATACATACATACATATGTACATACATATGCATTTAGTAAAAACCGGTTATTTTAATGTTACAAACAGAACCTCCAATTTTATTTATTTGTATACATAGTATATTACTTATAGTATTTCTCATAATATTATTATTATATCAAACTTATATCAGAGAATTCTTGAATTTAAAATATTCCTCTAATTTGTAATAACTTTTGACATGAGATTGACCTTTACATAAGTTATCGTTCATTTTATTAAAAACTGCTAATTGATTTGTTTGTTTACTTTTGGTATAATTGATTTAGGTCGCATATTATCGATGTCACGAAATCGGCGAACCGAACAATATTTTTTCCTGTTAAAATCCACGCGAATGAAATCGCAAGCAAAATTGGTATTTAACATAATTGCAACAAAGTTCTTTCTTGTAATGCGTTTAATATAATTATATAGGAAATGAGTTATTTAGAAAAAGAATATGAAGAATAAAAAAAAAATGAAAAAATGTATTTCGCAACATAAGACTGTGAATGTTCACTACAATCCTGAAAATTTCACATCAGAATTTACTATCCGGTTGTCTCAAACTCGAGCAGTGCCAACTGTTGAGAAATTTGCGCCGTCTTCCCCATTAAGAACGTCTTCTTCTTGTGCCTCTCCATTACCCTAGTTATATCGGATGACACGAATTCGTGTCGAAGGTATTTGTATCGCTGCGTCGATTGACCGATCCAATTTCTGCCTTATTTTTATTAAATTTAGACTATATTGAATTGGTGACTGTTATAATACATATTACAGTCACGAACTTATAGAAATTCAAGGGTTAATAGAGGATAGCAGTCACCTCTGAGAACTTCTCACAATCTTGCGCCAAGCGAAACAGCTGTTGAGCATCCTTAATCCATCTGAGACGCATGTAAACCAAATATTGTGTGACTGTTTCCCCGTAGCATTCTCGGTGTGAGCACGACCTGTACCGACGAGGAGATCAAACGTTACTATCGGCGGCAGGCGTTCCTCGTGCACCCAGACAAGAACCAGCAACCTGGCGCTGAAGAGGCGTTCAAGATACTGCAGCACGCGTTCGATCTTATTGGCGAACCGGTAATCCTATCTCTTTCTGTTTCTGTAGTTCTGTTCTTTCTCTCTGTCATACTTTCATAGATTCTCCTGCACAATGTCATAACTTCGTTCTCCAGCTCTCTTCATATATATCTCTGTCTCTCTCACTTTCCCACCAATTTTATCTCCCTCTCTTTCTCTCCATCCTTTTCTCTCCCTCTCGTTATCTCCCTCTCTTTCTTTCCCTCTCTTTCTCTCCCTCTCTTTCTCTCCCTCCCTTTCTCTCCTTCCCTTTCTCTCCCTCCCTTTCTCTCCCTCCCTTTCTCTCCCTCCCTTTCTCCCCTCCTCTTTCTTTCCCCTCCTCTTTCTCTCCCCACCTTTCTCTCCCTTCCTTTCTCCCTCATCCTTCTATTTTGTGAACACGATGTAAACGAATGAGGAATTTCTGTATTTTCCACTTTTCTACGTTTGTCTAAGTCCCTTTTACGTGTAATAAAGCTCGCGTTGTGACCACTACAACAGTACAATTAAACTAGTGTAGCGGCTTATCAAATATTTTCCAAAAAATTATAGAGGTGAGCCTCAAAAGCCGGGATCCTAAAACAATACTACGGTTTACCCACGCTGTAGGCTTGGAGGACCAGATCTGACACGACACCTGGGATGGCTACAATAGATCAGCAATGGTCGCAGTGGCCTCACGGGGAAATTTTGCACTCGAATAATAATAAATAGAGGCGAGGTATATTATAATTGTTAAAGTATGTTTAAGCATTGTAGAGGTATTGTGTCGACAGGAGCGGCGTGAGGTGTACGACCGGCGCGCGCTCGAGTCGCGGCACGTGGAGGCGGCGTGGAGCGAGCTCAGCCAGCTGTTGGCGCAGCTGCACGACAAGATGGAGTTCGCTGCCAACACTATACGGTAATCACTGGCCACTCTCTTCATAGGCGGTAGGAAACTAGGAAAATAAATAAATAACGCTACACACTCATAAGCCTCACTAGGATACCCCGTGTCGTGGGTGCCATGGACAACACATAAAGACAAATGGGTATTTGACAGTATTAAAAATAAAGTGTTTGTTATAGACAGTTCTGTACATTAGGAAGTATAAAAACGTTCTGCATTTAAATAACTTGCAAATAACTATAAGTTTATCCAAAAATCGAAAATTAAATATTCACTTATTTAGACGTCGGTCACGTGACACAAAACGGTCCGGCTTGCGTCGGGTCTACTATGACGTCACACGCAAGAAACTGTCATCCGCCGAGTATGGCTTTATTTTCTATCTTTCTGGCGTGTGACGTCACCGGAGGCAGAAGACGCCATATTGCTCATATTGACGTTTTGGCGGGTCATTAAAATATTGAATTTGTAATTTGAATTTTTAAGGCAAATACATATCAGAATTAAAAATAACAACTTTTTGTAGGTTCTTTGGCTTCTACACAGTAATATTAAATAGGTTTTAAAAACTTGTCAAATACCCAATTGAAGACATGAGTGGATGAAGGTGATATGTCACAAAATTCTAATTTCGAGAAAATTGATTTCAAAGTTTCGTTTAAACATTTTAGGATATTACAAAATATCTTAAGTGTTTCGATTCAATAAAGGTGTCTGGCGGTGCCAACTGTTCAGTATTTTTAAAATAGGAGCGATATTATAGAAAATAAAAAACATGATCATTCATGCATAAAACAGCGAAAATCCAAAACGCGACATGTCACCTTCATCCACTCATGTTTTCA
>DWJN01007060.1:0-10234 GCA_018248895.1 Carystus phorcus | reverse complement strand
TAGACAATCGAGGCATTTTTATTCATTCAGGAGTTTTTTCAATCACTCACTTTGTCACAACACTATTTTTATTTCATTAAAAACTGGCAACACAGTAAACGTCATCTAGCTTCGTCTAATTAAAAATTCGACTGTAAGTTAAGTTAAGACTATTAAGAGTTTAACCAGTATATTTTATAAAAAATATCAATTATCAATCAATATGGCAATGTCAATCTTCAATGTATTTTTGTACTCGTGAATACAGTTGTATTATAATCAAAGAATACATTAGTTTAATATAATTGAGAATCAAGTTGAAATGTTATGGAATAACCTGCTGGATTTATAAATATTAGATACAATGTTTTTAAGACCTTACGTTATTTTAATATCGCGTTATTTTGTTCGCGTTACACAAGAGAAGTTTACATCTTGTTCCTATGTTATTAAACCGAACATTAAGTCGTATAGTTTGTCTGCTCCGTGGTTCAAACAGAACACCCTGATCAACAAGAATGTTCTTAAAAAGGACGATTATTGTTAGTATATACTGTTTTGCAACTCATAATCTTATTATGTAAAGCGAACGTGGTTATATAAATAGAAAAAATATTTTCTAATCGCTCTTAATGTTAAACAATTAACTTATTCTCTCTATATCACTTTACATGTTATATACCTATTTAATAATTGTTCGTAAATGACATACAACTATTAGTGGTATTTGTCGGAGGTTCATTAAATATATGTTAAAATGTATCAGGTGCAATTAATGTACTATTTCCACAGGTGATGAATCCAAAATTAAAATTATATCCAAGTTGAATTTTAAATGTGAAGAAGATGCAGCACCTTTTTATAGGTTACCAATTAAATCATTACTACAAATTTATAAAACTACTAAAAATGATGAGGAGTTGGGAAATTGTTCTAATAGATTGTATTATCTTGCAGAGCAGCTTAAGGTAAATTAACGAAATGTTTGGTGGCTGACTTGCCAAAAGAATGGTGGCTATCTAAGCTACCTATAGATTATACAAGTAATAACATTAATGACAATATTGATAATATAACCCTTACACAAAGCAAGCCACTTTCTGTTGACTCTTACAACACCCTGGTCTGCCGGCATGGGTTTGAAGTTTGTATAAGAATATAAACTAGGGGCCACCCTAATCAGTACCTAGGTAATCCTATAGAAATACCTAATGCCTTGATAGACAAAATCTTATCATTTGCTTTTAAAAAAAAAATTAGCCTTATTTAAACTAGCTTAGGCCAGACAAAAGCGCTAAACAACATGAATCCACCTTTTTATATTTATGCTACAAATAAATACTTTTTTGTTACATATTTAGGGAAATCTAAGCTTCTTAGTCTAAATAATGTGATTTATATTATCCATTAAATGAAATGTCTACTTGCATAGGTCTCTGCCATTATTTTCAATTAGAGCCTCAAAGATTAATTTGGCTGTTGTCTAATGTGGTACAACATTAAGTAACTTTATCTATTAAATATCTAATTTCTTTTGTTTCTTGTGAATCACTATCATCATCTTACCCCATTTATTGAAGTCATATGTATTGCATGTATTGCATGATTATTGTTATTGTGTATTATTTTATTATTTAACTCTTTTATTATTATTTTCCTTTGATAAAAAGGTTTCTTTTATTCAGAATTATAAGATAATATAAATTCAGCATTATAATATTTTTTTTATTTGTCAACCAAAAAAAAATTAAAAACCATTAACTCATTACAACATAAAAAATATGTAGTACTTAATAGATAATTTTTCAGAACAGATCCATTATTTAAAACAACAACTATTCTGCCATATGAGATATTTGCTCTAAATCTGCCAAATTTTATTTAAATTTCCATGTGATGCCTGAATAGACAATATAATTACAAAAAAAATATGTTTTTATATCAATAACCAAAGCTACTTTTACAAATATTACATTTAATGTACAGTTTGAACCCTGTTAACAGTTTTATTAATATAGATGCTAAAGGGCCAGTTTATCTAATGCTCATTGGATATTTTGAGTATTTGTCTATAACCTTGATGCTTAAATTGATTATATTTAATCAAATGCTTGATTTAGAATATCTTCATTGCAGTGCTCTGCCTCACAACTATCTAAAAGTATTGTTAAAAGGACTTTCATTTATAGTTTATCATTTGATTGGCTAAAAGCATCTCTGGATACTCTACTAGGTAAGAAATGTGAAATACACATATAATGCCAAGTTTTTGAAAAATAAATGAGAAAATTAGTGCCATGAAATCATTTATTCATTATTGTTACAGAGTTGGGTGTTACAGAGGACCGTATTCTTAGAGATTTATGGGTGCTTAAATATCACAAGGAAACAATTGAAGAGCGACTTCTTAGGGTAAAAAAAATGGGTGTTGACAATATATATCCTTGGATGGTGAGATGTTCAGAACAAATATTAGAAAGGTAAATGAATTTTAATGCACCATAAG
The DNA here is from genome assembly GCA_018248895.1 of Carystus phorcus. Taxonomy (NCBI): domain Eukaryota; kingdom Metazoa; phylum Arthropoda; class Insecta; order Lepidoptera; family Hesperiidae; genus Carystus; species Carystus phorcus. The sequence continues at coordinate 7,749 of DWJN01007060.1, read as the reverse complement.
TTAAATATACAGTGATGAAGTAGAGTGTATTAATTACAAAAATATTTTTCCAGATCTATTACTATTTCACAAGAAAATAAAACAATACTTGGTGATATCAAATCAACTAAGAATTACCTAGCCACTCGCCTAAACACTACCCCAGAAGCTGTAGAGGAGATGTGTTTTACTATACCTGCATTAAAGCAAATAAGAGCCTCAAAGGTAATGTGTTTCTTCATATAACTGATTTATTTAAAATTGTCACTTACATATGTTGTTTTTCAGCAGGGCCTACTAACATTTCTATGTAATATGTAATTGTGGCAGCACAGGAAACACAAATAGATAACAGAATTATTTAATAAATTTGATTAATACAGAATTACTATAATTGAATGGATTGATGATTGAATTTCCTCATTAACATTATTGTATTTATGGTAAAACCCACATTCAAATTAAACTACTTAATTTAAAAATACTTTTGTTTTGTTTTTTAGGTAAAGAAATTTCTAGATTTCTTAATAGAAGAAGGCTTTGAAGTAGAAGAGATAGCGAAAAAACCAAGAGTCATATCTGCATCTCAAAAGACAGTTATGCAGAGATTGGAGAAATTACGTAAATTAGGATTGAAAGATATTAATTTGAATGTATTATGTAGAAGTAGAAAGGATTTTAACAAATATTGTGAATCAATTGAGTCTGCTTCAAATATAAAACCATCATGAATTCAACCAGTTTATGTTTAAAACCCATACTGCCTATAATATTTTTCAGTTAAAGACTTTCAAACGGCAAAACTTCATCAATTGACATTATGAATATGAGTATGCTGTGTGAATGTACCCTATAGGCACACTTTTATAAAGAAAAAAAGTATATGCCTTTTAGGTTATAATTCAAATTAAATGTCATCATTATTTCTAGACGTTAATATAATTGTCTAACTAAAAAAATATCTAAATTTAAACTAAATAAAAACAAGTGTCTTAAGTTTATAAAACCAAATATTGTTTTAATATACTAATTCAAGAACCAATTCACATACCCAAAATAAATTCACAATCTAACATAACCTGTCCATTTGGGAATAAAGGCATTCTACAAAACTGTTGAAGTAAACTACTAATAAACATTCATTTTTATAATAGAAAAATGTATCTGAAATAATGGAATGAATTAATAATGTTTATTATTTTCTATATTTATGAATCAACCCTAGATACATAAAGGATTTCTACTATTGACAACAACTTTTAGTACAAATAACATGCAAAACATAATTAGCCATTGCTGTTAAAAGAGTAGGCATCTTGAGCAGTTATTATTACATGTTTCATATTTGAAACTACTAGGGATCTTCTAGCTGTCAAAGAATGTGTTTATATTAGAATACCTATAATTATGATAAAATTACATCATGTGAGGTCTGAGTAATCCATAAATAAAGTTGCAAATGATCTATTGGTGAGCACACTGCACACCTGGACCGCTATGCATATGTTCTTCATCATCACTGGCATACGCTTCCTCGCGGCCACGGCCTCGTTCACTTGCCGTGTACTCTATACAGTCCACTTCCTCAACGTCATCTCCAGTTGGCATAACAAATGCCGGCCGTGGAGGCAATATACTTTCAATCTGCTTCATCTGTTCCTCAGTAGCAAAGTTGTTCTCCGGAAATGTGATATTAAATTTAACATAAAGATTTCCTTTTTCAAATGGATTCTTATACACAGGCATTCCCTCTCCTTGAATGCCCTTCAGATCTCCAGGCTTGATTACTTCTCCTGGATTCTGTCTGATCAACAAATCTCTTCCATCCAAATGCTTCACAACAAATTCAAAACCACATAAAGCTTCTGTTAAAGTTATCTCATGCTTCATCACTAAATCATCACCAATTCTCTGGAACACATCATGGGGTTTTTGTTGTAGCACAATAATAACATCACCTGGCTGTTTGTCAGGCATCTGATCACCTTCCTCCCTAAACACTATCTTTTGATTTTCACGCATACCTTTATCAATATGAACCTCTAATATTTTAGTTTCATTTAAGACTTTCTTGCCTTTACATTTAGGACATTTGTCCTTATCATTAATAATCTCACCCTGGCCCTGACAAGTGGGACAACGTGTTTGGAACTGACGAGTCATGTTTTGACCGAGCTGTTGATAAGACACTTTAATACCCTGTCCATGGCAGTCCCTGCAGGACATCACTGAGCCAGGTTTACCTCCAACTCCTTTACAAGGGCCACAAATCACATTTTTACTTAGTTGTAATTTAGAAGTTTTCCCCATATACATGTCTTCTAAGGTCACTTTCAACGGATGTATAGTATCTTCACCGCGTCCACGACCGCGGCTCCTACCACCGCCTCCCATACCAAAAATACCTCCAATGAATTGACTTAATAAGTCTTCAGGAGGCATTCCTCCTTGGCCACCCTCCTGTAAGCCTTTAATACCAAATTTATCATAGGTTTGTCTTTTCTTATGATCAGAAAGTACTTCATACGCATAACTTATTTCTTTGAATCTGTCACCAGCTGCAGGATTTTTGTCAGGATGAAACTCTTTAGCCAGTTTGTGATAGCTCTGAAAGATATAGAAATACATTTTCTTATCATTATATTTAACCCTACATCAGATAGACTAAAGTACCATGCATGACTTAAACAAAAAGCTCATTAGCAATGCGTTTGTGTTATAAGAAAATCGCTTAAGATTCTTACCCTTTTGATCTCCGAATCACTAGCACTTCTAGAAACGCCTAATATTTCATATAATGTATTATCAGCCATTTTTCCTGCAAAATAAGTAAGGGAAAAAGGAGTAACTCTAATTGAGACGAATGAAATATGAAAAGAAAGAAATGAGATGAAATGTGCCACAGTATATTACAGTTTACCATCCACAGAATAGTAATAGTAAGTAATATATTTTAGTTTATATAAAAGTACTCTATGGTAATATATAAAAATTCGTGAAATACACATTATGACTAAACCATAGAGTAAATTTACTCTACTTTTCTTTATGCTGTTTTAAATATGCAAAAGACAAATTGTATTTCTTATTCAGTAAAAAAATAAAAATAATTATAGTTATAGCTTTTTAAAGCCAGTCATGAATAAATCAATAATCTTTATAATACTGTGTATTAACTGTAAATCCTATTGAAAATTCTGTTGGATGTTACCACAGGATGTTACGCGCTGGTCTCTAGACTAGACCACCTCGTAGAATGCATAGAACACTATGGTTTAATCTCAATGAGAAGCAGAATGACTATGTTAATATTTAGTCGAAATGTGTTGCTTAGCCTTTAGCTTATAAATTTAAAATCATGGTTTCACTTCAAAATTACAAAAATTTGCAACATTCGTGTGTTCTTTATATGAATAATAAATAAATTTAGTTATTAAAAGCTTTTAATTAACTTGCAATATATGATGTTTGTTCGGATGGAATCTTGCAACTCCATTTTGAAGCAGATATCTTCAAACGATTGAACTGAAATTTTGTATACACATTTACTTTGGATGACAAATCTTAAGTAACTATGCGGTTATTCTAAATCCAACATGGTGGAGCACAGGAAATAGCGGACCAGTTATTTTTTATGCACTCCTGCAATATGAGTACCTATTAAATGAAGGGGCTTTCTGAGAATACTCGAAAAATAAAGTGATATCGCTCTAAGCCTAATAATGCGGATTTCGCAATATGGCCTATGGCGGACTTCGTTTTTTTTTATTTTTTCCTATATTATGGTTATCAAATGAAAGGGCTTGCTGAATGCTGAGACTACGAATACAGGTTAAACCCTGTTGCACAAAGCCATCTGATGATAACTAAAAAGTAAAAAAATAATAAAAAGCAACTTTTTAAAAACAAGCTTTTACTTAAATGCCTTAAAAATAATAAAATTGTTTACCCAGGCCCTGTGTGCACCTAAGCGAATGAGCATATTTCCGCAATGAAGAAACAGAAAGGGAAGAAATTTATTTTCTTGAGCAATAAAACTTACTAACTCTTAATAACGAAAACCAATTTTTAAGTTTTAGGTATTCCTAAAATCTCATTTTTGTGTTCACGGTCTATCTACCGTCAACCACACCGCTCTCCAGTCCCAGGTCTGCTGGAAGAAATTTCATAATTAAGAAATAAGCAGTAATTTTGCACTACCTTTAATTTATATTGTGTCTGTAAATTTTGTTTTCCATGTGGGCAAATATCTATATATAAATAGCCAAAACAGTACGGTTATTGACAAATTTCAACCACTGGGAGAACATCTCTTGAACAAACATACCACGTATCATCTAAATCTATTCAACTTCAGCGGTTTTCACGCAGACAGAAAAAATGGAAAATAATAGATTTGCGCCTCTTTATCTATTATAAAGACTTCATTAAACCAAACTACGTTTTATCAAACTAAATATTTAATGTACAGATTTGAATCCGTGCCAGTTTTAATATTAGCATTTTTGATTTGTTCCCTATAGATGTCTCCATCATTGGTACGAGCACCTTAGACGTATGTAAAAACATGATGATGAGCACATGTTTAGATGACCGAGGCGGCCTTCACTACAGCAACAGGCAAAAACGAAAGGAGGTTGAGGACTCGTTCGTTACAATAATATTAAACAATATTCGCACACATGAGCCGCAGAATCTATTTTGTGCATGTGGTAAGTCATGTGATGTAATTATTAATTCTCTCTCCCACAGTCCTCTCCCGAGAGGACGTAAGATTACGTTGCATCACTAAAATTGTAGGCTATAAAACGGTGCAATTCCTACATGCAACTATAATGGCTATAAAGTAGTATTGAGATGGGCAAAATAAACTCAATTATATTTCTTAATTTTTTTACACAATGATGCCCAAAAATACTGTTTCTTTGTGTAGTTCAGAAGAATGTTCTTACATTAGCTCGGTATATATTTGGATAAGCACACTTTTGTTTAAAAAAATGTCATGTGTTCAAGTCGTTGGGCGGTATTAAAGTACGGTACGGTAACGAAGAGTAGGTTACGGTAAGGAGTTATTAGATTCCTAAACTGTTGCAGTTGAAAAGACGTGGCATTAACACCAATGGCTAAGACAATACACACTTACGGTAGGCCGACGATATGCCGACGATAGAGTTATGCTGCCGAGTTCCCTGGAGGATGTTACTGCAATGTTCGGGGACTTGAACAGTGCCTCTGGGCAGGCCCACCGCCAGTTGTTTCACCGCCCGCGTGCAAGAACATTTATGCCGCCCTACGACTCTATCTTTATTTTAACGAAAATAAAACATATTTTGATTGGGTACTTAATGATTTTGGTTTACCGAAGTGTAATGCCTAAAATAAAAAAATAACTCTTCTTGCCTTTATATTGGCGAAATCTATCAAAATTTTGTATCTAAGCTGTCTAAAATTGACGGGGTGGATATTAATATATCAATAATTTTGTTTATTATGTGACAAGTTGCTCGATTTACCGCGCCCATGGACGTGCCGCCTGCGTGCAGTGCACTCCTTGCACGCCCGCTTGTGGCGGCCCTGCCTCTGGGTCTTAAGATAAACATGGACAAGACAAGATAAACATTTAATCATGTCGAATATCCATGTCACACCTATACTGATTATTGTTGACGGTCGTGTTTCCGAAGTTGTAGATGAATAATCTAAATGTACTAGCACAAATTACTCAAATACGTAAGTCCAACTTCGAGAAAGAAGTATCTCCTACAATCCAACTCGGATGGGCTGCGATCGGAAGTTGCGTCATAATGTTGTCGTCCAAAACACCTCAATGCATGAAGTCAAACGTATTCGAGCAATATATTTTGCCAGACGTCGCATAAAGTTATACTTTATTCATTTATTGACATTTATAATAAAATCATATGTTTCGTAAATTACCTTTAAATTTGATGTCTTATTAAAATATTATGATAAGGTTATATAACATTTTATTCTTATGTAAAATTTTGTTATCAAGAATACAATATTTATAGAAATATTGTAATAGGAATAGTCCTATTTAACATTGATTTCTCGTTATTGTAAAGTTATTAACCAATATAATACCCAGTGGGTTGGGTTATGTAAAGCAGATAAATACCTACCACCGCATCCTCCTCATGAAATGAAAAATAATTTAAGATGCAACAAAACAACTTTACAGTGTATAAATGTAAAAAGAAAATATAGAGGTTCCATTACTATACGTATATCTGGGTTTATTTAAAATAAGAACATTTAACAAGTTGAAAAGCGCAATGTCTCGTGTTCCATTCCCGGCTGGAGTACACATTTATTTGGCAGATGTTTGTTCCCGTGTTGTTATTTATTTGTGTTGTTCATGCAACCCGCGACATACTCGTATATTTCGGTTGTGGGGAAAAGGGCATAGTTTTACTAGAATCTGTAGGTATATCTACCTACTTATTTGAAAGTCCTAAGGAATTACGTAAATAAAATTGACAATCTCCGTTTTTTGAAGTGTTAAATACTTGATATTATTGGGATACCTGAAGATACCTTAAGATGATCATTTCATGTAAGTCGGTCAAAATTTCAACAGAATAGGTAAATATTGTACTTTAATATACATAGTAGTTTAATTCGGAGCTTGACTATGTCACCACAGGAAAAAGTTTAAAGGTGAAAAACAATTCGCAACTGCGTGCGGTTAATGATCTCCGAAGCGTTCGTCGTATGTTTCGTAGTCGTTCCATGACGTACTAAATCTATAGCCGTTCCTAATCGGTGAGTGAAAGTCAAACAACTCGCTTAGAGAGGTTTTTTTTCTAACGACTTCTTCATTTTACTGTGTCGGATTAGGTAATGGTCATCGGACGAAATTATCATATTACAAACTGCAGACAGTTGAAGAATGCAAGAAGTACAAATAATATCTAACTAAACATCTATGTACACATTGCAATTGTTTAGATCACTGAATGGACGGTATTTGTTTCTTTAGCTACTTATAATATCAAACTAAAATTTACCTAAAATCAACCGTGATAAATCTTAAACATGTTGTTTTACGTAGATATTATTAGTTTATGTTTGACCACAATCTCATGTTTACTCGTTTATTAAACAAATTTTATTTAATTTGCCTGCAACCACAAATTTGGTCCGGCTTCGATAAGCAGTTTATCATTTTTATACTAAGAACTGCGACTGATCACCTCGTTTACGCTACCACAGGAAAGACACCATTTTCTCTTAGACACTAATTGGAATGAACATTATTTGTGATGTGTACATGTGTTTCAAATTTTGAAATTAGTATTGGTAATCTATATAAATTATGTAACCATGTGCAGTCTTTCAACCAGTGAAGAAATTTTTCAGATACAGTTGTTACGGTGATTTCTTAGCCCTCACATTCACATAAAATTGCGACTTCTTAGAATATCATAGAATAATGCATACCAAGACCAAGATAAATAATAATCTTTCTTACAACAGATCATTAATTTTCCCTCCTTGTTTACTTTCTTGACAACAGAAGGCTGCGTTATATTGTAATGTTGAACTAAGTATACCATTTCTAAACTAAAAGAAAAAAGCAGAAAAGTTAGTATGATGAATTTGCATATTCGAAACATTTACGACCCGCATGGCGTAATGGTTACCACGCCGCCGGACCGCCCGCGCCGTTCGAAGCGTCCTGGGTTCGGTTCCCCGCGAGGCCGAAATTTAACTGATGAGTTTAAATTTCTGTTCTCGGTCTGGGTG
>DWJN01007059.1:0-10235 GCA_018248895.1 Carystus phorcus | reverse complement strand
ACGTATGTCAAATGCGATTTTGTTCTTTGATTTATCATTCACTAACCAACGTTTCAGAAACTCGAATTAATTTGACCAAGTTTCCTATTAATATGCCTGTTAGTTCAACGATATTTTGATAAGCCTTTCAAAAACCGGGGGTAAGAGAGTAAACGCTAAGTTTTTACTTATGTTTTTGTATACCGTCTTTGTTAAATTGGTTCAGTGATGTTTTTAAAACTATATAAAATTTTAATATAATTGAATAAATGACTATTCTTAATCCAGAGCCAATTAGTAATGATTGGTAAAAAATCTGAATAGTACGTAACGTAGAAAAATAAACATCTGAAATATTTCGACAAATTTTTGTACTAATATAACGTAAATATTAGTAATAGTGGCTATTAAGTGTGAAGTTTTTATAATATGTTGTAGTTTGAACCAGTATAGCAGTAACCAGTAAACAAACAAACCCTTCAGCTTTATCATATCATACTATAGATATAGAGTATATTAGCAAAAGTTAAATTATTGATTGAAATTAATGCTTATGATTTTAACCTTAATACTATTTTTGGTTTGTTATTTACTTAAACCCAAATTAAACTGAGAAAATTGGTTCATTCACTAAATTCAGAACAGGATCCCTCGCTCGCAGCATAATAAATTAATCCATTAGGATATCCTAAAACGCCATAATTTTACAATAGGTAAGACACAGAATCTAACTGGCCCGTTAATTTAACCGAGTATTAAAGCTGTCGAGGGCTAAAAGCCGAAACTGGGATCACGTCATTAAATATCCTGTAACGTTTGGGTAGGAAAACGTCTGGTTGAGGATTAACAGGATTAGAATGAAGTGGTACTAATTTAGATAAGGTTGGATTTAATTTGAGGATTAATAGATGATTTTTGTACGCATAAATGAATAAAACGAAGTGCTCCGATCTTTGATTTGGCCATTAAAGCTTCACTAATTTGCACAATAGCAGCGTGGTGGAGTATGCTGTAGACTTCCTCAGTGATGACGAAAGACCCGTGCCCAGTAGTGGCCATTAAGATGTTGAGAACTAAATTTGATAAAAATATACAAGTGTAGTAGCCCGTTCCCCCTTCGATTCAATATTCTTGAATCTTATTGCTTACATCCGAATTTGCTTTTCAATTATCAGGCACTAGTTAATTTCCCTTGAAGGTGACTTACATTCAGACTTCATGTTTTACAAGTTAGTTATAAAATAGTCGTAATAAAACAGTACTAAAACTTGAATTCAAAGTAAAAAGTGTACTTAAATTTTTCTATAGTCTAAATCTATTATTTCTAAATAGATATAAGTCTTAAAATGAAATTTTTCAAACAGCACAATATGAATTTCGTAATAATTCTCTTGTCTTAGTCGGTTTGCTGCATTCAACACATATATCATTTCGACTTCTGTAAAAACAATTTCCTCAGAAACAAGTCTCTTACTGTCCGGTTCAATCTGATTTCTTGGCTGTCTACCAAGCCAATTCTAGTTTAAATGGGTGCCCATTTAGAAAGTATAGGTATTCATCTTTTCTTACCCTGTAAAATTTATTCGCCACTTGTCTATGATTTTAAACTTAACTTTGATTCTTTCTATTCTTTCTTGGTAACGCATCAGTGACCTTTGGCGTAGCTGATGTCCACTGAGAGTGATCAATTACCATTATTTGGTTCGTCTGATCGTTTATCGTTTAACAGAAACTCGTCGAGGTTTATGGACATTTCGAAATGATACGAGTTTTTAAGAATAAGAATAAGAATCATTTATTTAGTCATACTTGGTACATGTACAACATTCTTAATATAATAAGAAAAATACAACAATATCGTACTTTAATAGACTTTGCAACAGTATCAACATGACCAAATGGGGACGCACTCAGAAAATGGCGCGGTTTATCCACGGCTTTGATATCACGCGAGTTAAGTTCTATAGTGGTATTTCAAATACAGTTTAAAAGTACTCATAAAGTGCAGATTTTTTTCAACAATATAATTTCGTTAAAAGACTATTGTAGCTATTTGATAATCTGCGTCCGAATGTACCTCCAAACCATTAATGGTTCATGACATGGCACCGGTCTCTCTTTACTGAGGAGGCCTATAGCATACTCCACCAAGCTGCGCTAATCTGGACTGATGGAGGGTTTAGTAGCTAACGCAAGTGTCGGAAGCTTTTATGCCACCCGAAGGCCTTTGACATGGCTTAACGACTGTTATTTACCATAGCATCTGGGATAAACGTTTTAACGTGCCCTGTAAAGCACAGAACCCGTCGGCCGTCACGTATTTAGGTCTCGACCACGCCCGCAGTTGCTTAATTCTATTGAACGCTGAAGATCAACGCGAGTAGAAGATCTAAAATGTGTGTGATTAGAAAATTTGCCAAAAAAGTAGTAAAAAATTTCTCGCAGAAAATTTTGTTTATTCGTTTATATAGCAAATACATAGTCTAATTTTGTATTAATTGTAAAATCTACATATATTACAGAAATTGCTATGGTTTGCTCTCTTTTGTCGGTGTCCGTAAACCATTATACCAAAATTGTTTCCTCTAGTACGTTTATGTCTCAATATGTCGAAAATATCAGATATCCTGTTATATTGTCTATGCGTCAAGTTGTCAACTTGTCATTTCATTGAATAGGCACATGCGGCATTAAATTGTTACGTATAATTCCGAGAAATCCCATACTTGCATCAATATATCCGTTTCGGCTGGATAACGTTTCATGCCTCCATAATTCTATTAAGGGTTACTCTATGTTTATAGTGCCCGATAAAAATGATTAACAATTGTTTCCAATACGAATCTGTATTAGTTTAAAAGAAAGAAGGTACTTTTGTCGTTTCTTCTCCTCGATGTAAAAGCACCTTTCGGAATCGGTAGTAGAATCAAAAAATTGAAGAGCACAAGTGTATTGAGATAATACCTACATGAATAAATGATTTTGAATTTGAATATAAAGGCTTCGGTAATCAAAAGAATTAAGGTTAAAATTAATATTTTGATAAATAATACAGGTAATTATTAAATAGTATAGAACGCTATGAGAACTCTAATTGAGAAAGTTATACCAAAAGTTACTACTCAGGCATGTGATTTTATGTACTTTGCAAACTTTTTAAACTGAACAATAAAAATCCAAAACTATCCAATGATTTTCCAAGAACACAAAAATAATGGTATAAGAACTTTAAGAATCAAATTCCTCTAATTAAAAAACATGATATAGTTATTAAGAGTCCGCTCAATAGTTTTTGAAACGATACCAAGTCGCATTAGATAATGTAAATCGTTAATGACAAATTGGCGTACTACTGTAATATTAGCTCCATAATTGCTTAGATTCCATCAAGAAGATTGGATCTGTCGTAAGCATTATCCTTGTCATTATTAGCAATTCTGCGAAACATCATGACGCATGTGTAATTGCAGAGCAAACTATCGTATAATACATTAAGCTGAGGAAATGAGTAGAATACAGAACTATTGCTGTCGATAATCTCTATTCTTAAGTTATTCAAACAATGTTTATTATTTAACATAGCGGTAGACTATTTATTATAGTTTGTGATGAAGAAAATAATTGCTATAGGTGAATCTTTACGCGAAACTTCACCAAATAGCCCTGCTTATGTCGCCTCTTTCGGCACCCTTGTATATTGGCATAGGGTTTGTATTCAAAGTCGTTCGTATACGGTCTAAAGGCTGGTTCTTCAAAGATTTGGAACACCACATTTGTATGCGAGATCGGATAGACTAACAATTCTGGGAATACCTTATTCAACACAGATTAACAGTCTATGTGGCATTTCTCCCTCAGGACTCTAAACGTTCTATGCCGAAATGAGCTAGATAATTGTATAGCCTGGAAACCTCAGTATTTTGTGTACCCAAATGCCGTGGTATAGTTTAGTAATAGTTAGGCTAAATTTGTTTTATAATATAACTAGCAGACCCTGCCACGCGTTGCTGTGACAAAGGTTTACATATTCAATTTAGCCGATTAATTACACCGCCATCTGTTAGAATCTTACGGTGTGCAAAATTTGGTTAAAATAGGTCAATTAGGAGTTCATGGCCGACAAACACTGGGACACGTACTTATATTAAGATGATGTTTCTATCTTTACTAATGAAACTGTAACCAGGTCAAATCTATACATTGTATATTTTCTGGAAAAATTCAACGCAGGTATGCTCTGTTATCGATAGATATATTAAAAGCGTTCATAGCTCGGTAATGCAATCGACAGAGTTAAGCAACTACGGATGCGTTTTGGACCTGGATTGTTGACCGCTAGTGGCAAAAATTTCTTGAGCGTTTCCGTGCTTCGGAAGGCACGTTAGCCGTCGTCGCGGTTATTATCGTAGATAGCAGCTGTTAAGCAACGTCGTAGACCTTCTGGCGGCATAAAACTTGCGATACTTGACTTGGCCACTAACTCCTCTATCAATCCGCATTGGAGCAGCGTGGTGGAGAATGCTCTAGACCTCTAGAGATGAAGAGAGATCCTTGCTCAGTAGTGTGCTATAATATATCACTACTGCGCTATAATATATTATCATGTTTTGACTGTTTTAGTTAAATATTTAAATCAATTGTTATAAAAAAACATAAACCTCGATAAATTGAAGTTAACTTTATATTTCCATTACAAGCAATTTTATCGGTAGCTAAAAACTTAGTATTTTTGTCAAAGCGAAGCGAGGCAGCGAGAGCGCGGTGCTAATAAAGGATAAGATAACTTATTATCTTTTCTAAAACTTTTCTGAGAATAGCGTGCTCAAATATGCAGACAAAATGAAAAAAAAAAACATTGTTTTGAGTTCTATTGTAGGTACATATAAGGGCCTCCCATTATGATGTTTTAAATATAGTTGCTATGTACAGACAGCGATCACTTAGTTTTATTATGCGTAGAATGTAAATTGTTGGTCCTTAATATTTTTCCCAATAAAATAGTTTAATAACATAGTTAACTACACTGGCAAACTGCAGCCGTGATTTTTGCGGTCCAATTTGCGGCTGAATTCATAATTTAATACGACATTAATTAAACCATCACAAATACATTCTTTTATTTTATTAAGCTACAAATTTAATTAAAATTAGCGTAATACGGTTCACGACGCACGTGTTTCATAACGCCACACTGACGTTATGCATAATGTATTGACGTCATGCCGCAAGGTCCCTAGAATCGTATTTACCCAGCGAAGCGGGTTATACGAGTCGAATATAATATTTACGATTGCAAATGTTGTGATTTCTAGACAGAGAAGCTCTTAGACAAAGGCTTAGCTTTGAAGATAAGCTTAATTTTAAATATTTGCTTGCCTTCAACCCATTATTGTCCCACTACTACGGGTCTCTCATCACTGAGGAGGTCTAGAGCATACTCCACCACGCTGCTCCAGAGCGGATTGATTTAGGGGCTAAGATATCGTCAGTGTTAGCGATGATACGGTTTTGTCGTCGGTTTCTGAAAGGCTGATCGACGAAAAATTAACTAATAACTGTCAAACGTTAAATGGTTGATTTGTATAATCGATTAATTAAACAGCGCTGTGCAATTATACTCTAAATCGTGTATCAAATGCCATTTTGTTTCCTGATATATTCTCTAATCAATGTTTCAGAAACTTGAATTGATTTAATAGAGCCTCTAAGTTAATAATTAGTAAGTTTATTTTATTTCATTTTATTTATAAGTTCACCAACGGTTATTACATTTACGTCATGCTGAAATTAACATTCTAATTCATAAACAGTGAATGCACAACCACTTATAGGTAAACGTAAAAAAAATAAAAATAAAACATTAACATGTGAATTAAACAATGGATTATGAGTTAATATATCGACGGCAAAAAGCGGATACGTTGTAACCCACAAAATTAAAAATGTTCAGGAGAACCGAAAAACTTTTGAGATTTCATTAAAAAATTCGTATCTTACTTATTATTATACCTGCAAATGTAATTCATAGAACTTAAGGGTATTTTTTGATTCTTTATCAAGACAAATACCTAGAGTTTACTAAAAGTTACTTTTAATATATATTGTTGTGGGTTACAGCATTGCTTCTTAATTTTTTGTAACGATAAAACGCTGTAAATGATACAAAAATTGTAATAACTGTGGTGTCTGTGGTCCCATTGTTTGCAAAAGCAGAATTGGTGCTAATACAAAATGACAGAATTATGCTGTTTTTTACGCTATTTACGGCAAATGTTCGAACGGTCTTTAGTAAAAATAGGGCAAATCTTAACGCTGTACAAAATTTTCTGTTAACCGTAGAGCCACGGGAGTTAGAGCGTTCGACGCAGAAAAAAAGATTGATTCCGAATCTGCAATAAAAAAAATTACTATGGTGTCAGTTACAGCATTTCCGATTTTTGCCGTCGATATCTTAAAGTACTACTATTATTATTAGTTAATAATTTTGACAAGCGTTTCAGAAACCGGTTTCTGGAGTGCATGACTCTCGGTCGTAGTCATTCCTTGATCGGATTTTGTGTCCCCGCTTTACGTGCGATTCATCACCATGTCACAGATTTAATGAGATATATCTATCTTGTGGGAGAGCGTGCACGTGATCTCTTACTTACGGATAAAGGAGTCTTCAATAGGAGAGTGAGTTCGCTTCTACTTATTTAATGCATCCACCATCGTAGACTCCACCAACTAGAAAGAAAGAAAGAAAGAAAAAATCATTTAATCGCGGCTGATAACAACACCACACACAAACACAGCCATAACATAAAAAAGATATAAAAAAAAGAGACCTTAAAAACAATGTTACACCATTATATACGTACATTACCGATCAGTGGGGCATCACTAGCATTACGTGGGGTTGATGTGAAGCAATAACTTATACCTATTAAAAAATACACTTAAAACCACATAATTATTGAACTTTGTAATCACTACATAGTATAAAACAATGTCGCTTTCTCCTTCCCTATATCCCTATGTATGCTTAAATCTTTAAAACTACGCAACGGATTTTGATGCGGTTTTTTAATAGATGGAGTGATTGAAGAGGAAGATTTGTATGTATAATACGTTCACAGTTTTTCTGTAGTGTATTTAGTATCAGCATTGCACCCGTCCGAATCCGGGATGGGTCGCTAGTAATACATATATTCTTGATTACTATTGTAGAACAATTGCAGCGAAGAGCTATGCTCTAAGAAGCTTATGTGTACATAGGAAGTGATTTAGGGCTGCAACGTAGTAGTCAGTTGTTAGATTTTCCCACGAGTATTAGTACACCTACGCATACTATTGAACGTATAAATCGCTCTAGACACTAAACATTAACACTGATTGCGAATCCTTTCGGCTTTGACATTGAAATTACTTGTCAAGTTAATGATGTGTCGTGAAAAAGTGTCGTCGTTAAGAAAACCCATGTAGGTAAATCAGTAGTGAACTTTATTTTTAAACAAAAGGTCCGGGATTCGACATCCTGCCGAGCTATATCTTATATATAAAGTACGTGACACTGTGTTTGTCCGCGAAGGACTCCTAAACTACTTAACCAATTTTAATAAAATTTTGCACAACGTGGTAGTTTGATCCAACTTGAAAGATAGGATAGCTTACATGGCAATTTATAGTTACAATATTATCTTACAATAAATTAGTTCCATAAGATTGTAATAGAAGACTATGTAAGATAATTAGTCGGCTAAATTGAGTATGTAAACTTTAGTCACAGCAACGCGTGGCCGGGTCTGCTAGGTTATATACATATGTTCAACATCAACTAGTATTTCTATAAAATTCTGTTCTTTCGGTTTTGATAAGTTAATAATCAAAACATTTGAGGTTTCTCATCTTGTGTGTACATAATATATTATTTAAAAATCGCAACTTAACCCGAAACTCAGGCAACACTTATAGCGAAATCGCCCTGCAATGCAAACATTAGCGTCGATGGTTAAAAACAAATTATAGCTTCTATATAAGTTTCTACTTCTTCTGACGCTTAGAAATAACATTTACTGCAAATAAAAGCCTCGAGTTGCCATGGTAACTAGTCATCCATAAGTAGCTCAAGTAGTACTTAATCTGAAACAAATACGTCGTATTACTTTCATATTTATCTCAACAACATGTGTATACTCACAGTGAAGCTAACATTACCACATTCAATAAGTGTATGATTGTGGATGAACAATAATTTTAGAAACATGGGACGTCCCATGTCCTCCAATTATGGGTACAGAAGGGTCATAAATTAATAAGCGATTGGACGCGGTTTAGAAAAAATTCCGAACTGTAAATATTAGGTGTTCATATCCTCAACAGAGTGAGTGTGCGCTTAGTTCGAATAACGATGCTGTTAGGTTACTGACGTCATTTAAAGTTCCAAGATGATGAACTAGTTATTTTTATGCACTTCCATGATATGAGTAACAAATGAAAGGATTTAATCTCTATACTAAAAACTTTTTATTTTTTTTGTTATTAATTTTTTTTTTATGTACACAAACACTTAAGTTTAAACATTTATTTAAATTGAGTACATAGGGACTGCTTATTTCAAAATGAAATTTCTTCCAGCAGACCTGGTATTTGACAATTTGTACGAGAGGCAAATATTGTGCACAGAAAACAAGGGATTCAAATATGTTATACATACCTATAATCATATACATACATTAAATAATTTTTATTCAATAAAAAACAAAATCAAATATATAAATAAAATTTTATTCAATACATTTTATTTATATATTTTTAAAAAGCAAATGTCACTAATTCTGACGACGCCACATTATACATGGGTGTGCATTTTATAGTTTTGCGTGTAATAAATCGATTCTACTGCGATCTTATTGTTGAAGTAACAGTATCCAATGTTTTGCTAGAAGTACGCTAAATGATAACATTATCATCTGCAATATGTGGGCCGTTCGTTGATCTCGAAAATGTACATGTGTTGAATGTAAGTAATTGGTGATAAAGCAATTAAAAACATAAATGTAAAAAACGGCTAAGTTCGGTAAAAACTACGGCGTAACAAGAATCGATAAATATCGTAGGGATAATATTACTTTTTAAAAGTTTAAATCTTAATAACAGATCATGTTTTCATTTCTAAAAATCAATTTTTGTATCAATAATTTTCTGAAGTTTTTTTCACACATAAAACTGCATAATTATGTTAAATGATATATTCATATTCTCTTGCCAACTATCAAGTTTCTAAGGCGCCTACATCGTTTCTAAACATTATATGCATCTATCCTTATTACTTATAATATTATAGAGTTGAAGAATTTATTTTTTGTTTGGTTGAACGCACTAATCTAAGGAACTACTTGTTCGAATTAAAAAAAATATTTTTGTGTTGGACAGTCCATTTAATGAGGAAGGCTCTATGCTATATAACATAACGCTACGACCATTATGAGCTGAGAATTTATTAGAAATGTTACAAAAACGGGACAAATGCTCCAATATGATACGAAGTTCGCCGGATCTACTAGTTAGTGATAAAAAAGGTGATTACTAATTGCTCAAGAACTATTATTGGATACATTGTCTGTCTGTATGTTTGAACAAAAACCCATAGTTTTATACCGTAGAAGCACAGACTGGTAGATAGATTTTTTTAATTCAAATAGCGCCATCTTTTAATAACCTTTTTAGTAATATAAGTAACAACTGTCAGTTACTTTGTTTACATACTTTAAACAAGTATAAACAATAGAGCAGTAAACTAATTATTGTATAATTAGTTGCTGCTAATTAAATATTATTATTACCAGACTTGTGTGAATAATATTCCCACGACTTAGCGATTACGTACCTACTTCAAATTAAAACATAAACTTTTGTGCATAATAAAACTGTAACTGATCGCTGACTGTACATAGCAAATATATTAAAAACATCATAATAAGGCTTTTATGTACGCAAGCGAATTCAAAACAATGTTTTTATATTATTTGTATTTTTGTATGTACACGCTAATAATTGGACCCTGTTAAGCAGAAAAGATCCAGTCAACATATTATTTGAAATTGAGTTACATACATAATCTACTAACCAAGTTTATCAGGAGTGACATAAATTCTTCTAATGAAAAGGAACTATTATATTACTTTAAAATAATGTACCTACATGTTATGTTTCATGACACCGCCAATTTTCAAAAAGGTAGATTTACTCAAAATTACAAAAATGCTGATGGATCT
>DWJN01007058.1:0-10236 GCA_018248895.1 Carystus phorcus | reverse complement strand
GAATCCTACTCGAATTAACTCGAATTAAGCGTAACTCGAATTAATTCGAATTAGTAAATCGAGTTGACCCATCTCTAGTACTTACTTACTTTTTAATTTTTATATAAATTATAAAATGTAGAATATTAACAGAAACAAGTTTTACCGAAGTGAAACAAGTCATGGATTACTAGTATGATAATAAGTAAGTACTTTCCATAGATTCTTACGCCGCGCCGTTTTGTTAGTTACACCTATTAAACTTGGCGTTAAGTTATCTCTACTCTACTCTCGATCTTGTTTATCGCCTCAGTTGAAGTTATTTGTTGAGTTTAATTTCATCGGAAATCGGAATAATAGGCCCACCCATGTAAATAGATTTTTGTTGGGTGTGATGTTACACCAGTTGCAATGTCAAAAGTTAATTATTTTTAAAAACAATGTTAGAAGAACCCTGTTAAGAAATCCCTTGATGATTTTCAAACCCCTATTCAATGAACCGTAACAGTATCGTTGTGCAAACCAGATGCCATCATCTGGTAGACCACATTAAAGTGGACCATATTGAATTTTGATTAGGCACCGTCCTTTAAACATAAGATTGAAAAATTGTTTGATATAAGAATCGTACAATTCGGCCCATACGTTTGGTCTTTAGACAGACAGGCAAAAACAAACATACATAGGCTGATGAAGACATTATACCTTTTTGCGTAGAGTCGGAGAATCTGACTTCGCGCCATTTATCTGTTTATGAACAAATTTAAGTTCTGAGTGTAGCGTGTACATTCTATAGTACCTACTTCCGCTGTCATGTAAATAGTGTTACTGGTATAAAATTAATTAATTAATTATTTATTAATTTCCGTGGAGCCCACATAATACCACCCTCTTGCTTGAGCCACCCCAAACCATTGATAGAGGTCTGGTTGGGAGCGAGTGAATAACTATTTTCTTTCTTTCTTTTGACTTTTCTTGGCCTAAAACACAAAAGTGATGTTACTGATGTCCACGAGCAACGGTGACACACTTACTGTTATGTGGCCTGCTTCTTTGTGGGCTATTTACATGAAAATTAACTACCTATTGAGTTCAATCCATTATCCTCTCATTTTCTGCTAACTTTGGTACTGCTGCAGTGATAAGACAAGGTGCCCTTCAAAGCATGGAAGCCCTCAAGAATTTTTTTCCAATAGCAGTAACCCATTCAATTACTCACCGCATCCGCAATTGCTTAACTAGGATCTGTGGATCACTTATGACCACTGCAACCTAACGGGTGCTGAGTAATGATTGTATCTAATTATTATGATTAAGTCATTATTATTACTGATATTGCCTTGAAACTCTCCTAGCTAGTAGCCCACCATTCTCTTGCTTGATCCAGTTGTCAAACGGAGTTGTTTGACAAGGTCTAACTGGCGGCTTGAAAGTGTACCTTCTTTCTTTTTCTCTCTTTATTCTTATATATATAAAACCCGGAGGCAAGTATGTAGGACATTAATTGAAATAAAACATACAATTGTTCATATGACCTGTATATTTACCTAAGTGTAAAGGAGCTTATTTACAAGGTGGACATCCATACGTTTTTGCCTACCCTTAATCTAACTGCCTTATCTTAAGCTAGTCACATGAAAACAATAAAAATATAATTCTGCGAGTGACGGATTTTTTAGTCAATGGCACTACCTTCGTTGTGATTAACACTTACCTTTTCGACTACTATGAGGCTTTTGTAATTGTTAATAATGTTAGGCTACATATAGAGTCTTTTTTTCCAAAAACTATAGTCAAGACATGATGCTTCAAAATTTATTTCAGCATATAAATACTATATTAGTTAAAGAAAAAGAAATTCAAAAACATTCTATTTTTAAACTATATGCAAGTTTCAAAGATATGTGAGAAGGTAGTGTCATAAACTAATTCGGAATTAAAATTTCTGCATGTCACACTCTTTGTGTTAACTCTAATACACAATAATGTGTAAACCATCAAAAATTTCATACAACGTCAATGGGATTGGCTGTTTGTACAAAAATATATTATTAGTTGCCAAATAATAAATATACAAAACTCCAATCCTTTATGTAAATAAATAACATCTAACGATAATTTACATCTTAACGGCTTGTGACGACACAAGTGTCAAGGTCGACGGTTAGAAGAAATTTGTAGAAAAACTGATTATTTGTTTGTTATTGTGGCAAAAACTAATAAATTAACGGTTTTATATTACTTAGTAAAATGTATTGTGCAGGTTAGAAATGTATAATAATTTTATGCATAACTGCACGAGTAACATGGTAGCGATTTGTAGATTCATTAATTCGAAATGCTTATTACATTTACTGTTGAAAATAATGGAAAATTAAAATTTTTATACTCATTGTCAGTATTAGGTGAAACACTTCATGCCATCATCACAAAAATGTCCAGAGAGAAGCAATTAACTGTGTAAAAAAAGTTTAAACTTGTTCCACCTTCAAATTTAGGCCATTTACCATCTAAACGTTGTAAAATGTTACTGTAAATGTTTATTAATATTTTTCACATAAATCTAAAAATGTTCAGTTCGAAAATTTCACAAAATTTACAAAAAACGTTTTGCCTTTTGATCAAAATTATTTTTATTTTTGATCACAAATAATAAGTAATGTATTCAAAAGAAAAGTTGTATCATTTGATTAAATTGTGTTTTTAAACATTTATACATTAAATAAAATTTTCACCAATGATCGGCACATACTAATACAATGATCATTATTTGTTAACAAATGAAGTTGTCTAATTCCATCCCATAATGACAGAGAGTATAAAAATAGCGCATAAATTATATCTTTGTCTATGAAACAAAACAATGAAATATATTTGGTTAGAGATGATTACTATAACTGTATAAATTATTGAGTTTAGCACTAAAACAATTTACAATTACTTTACACTTAAACTAGGTGAGCCTTTAGGTATATGCACGGATTTGTCTTAAGTAAATTGATCAATAATAGAAAAAGGAATGTTTTGGCTTGTAACTTGCCATTATTCACAATTGAGCTGCATTCACAAGTTGCAAATTTATTAGATTTTTCAAATAAATTTGTTTACATTTTACACATACTTAGTATAAAGTTATTCGCGTCATGTGTGTTTAATGTTATCTGTCGGATTTTTCTCATATTCATTTTCTGATGTTAGATTTTATATTATGTCAATATTTAAAAGTGACACTTTCATAACAAAATTTCCCGCCAAATGTACAAATTTGACAAGTGTAACTTATGTAACTACACTTTAGTTTTAGGATTTTGTCAAAGTTAGCTAGCTTATTAATAATGTCACAATAGATTAAACACTAATAATTAAATATTTAAACAGCAACTTAGCGGTCGCCCACCCTTAGTCGAGCTCCGTAAAATGAATACGTTACAAATCTAGTGCATTCCCAAATAGACAACAGTTACCTGATACATCAATACAAATCTACATTCCTTAATCGAAATTTTCAATAAGTGCTTCGTTTTTAAATATTTTACACACGAGAATAGTAATTATTTTCACTATTAAATGGCCGTAGGTCTCTAGAATAAAAAAAAATACAAAACATTGAATTTTCAATGTTTACCTTCGCATTTGATTATTAAAAAGTAATTGACCTAAGCTTATTGCAATTTGAGAGAAATATACATTATATAAAATTAATTAATAAGCTACCAAATTAAAATTAGACATGCCACATGGTTAAATAAAGAAAAAAGTATAGAAAATGGCACGAGTAGTCAAAAAATGGAGGACAAAACGTGCGAATAAAATTCGTTGCACAACCTATTCAATTCATATTAAATGTAACTTATAAAATAGCAAGACAAAAACACGTAAAACATTAATAATGATTAAGAATGATAAACACATTCAATTCCTTACAATTCATAGCCAAAATATGAAAAATATACATAAGCTTGTCATAAACATAATTGAAATATAAAAGATTTAAGAACTAATTGCATAGAACGCGAGATGGGCTGAACATGATTATTATTAAGTTTACATAGGAACAATATTACGTTTACGAAAAGTACAAAAATGGGTATTGCAGTATACAAATTATATAAAAGCAGATATATAAAATTTGACACCGGTCATTTAAGCTTTTATATTTATGACTTTACATGAGTAAATAATATTTTAATTACATACACTAGGATGTCATTTGCGATCTATTTAGACAGGTAATGATTTCACGCAACTATATTGTTAAAGATAAGCTATTGTAAAAACGCTATGCCGCTTATTTTTATTTTGAATACAGCATATATCATGATCCGGCATCATTGAAACAAGCAAAATTTATAAGTATATAGGTAATCAATATTTGCTTACGTAATAAAGGATATGGACGCGTCCATAGACTAATTCGAGATTTTTATTGTTAATCTACACGAAGATTATAACACTATTATGTGATTGGCAATATACAGTAGGAGAGTAAGCGGATGGCACATTTACTTTATACAGAAAACATTATACAAGATCTCCCACTCAGATTCAACTACTATAGATTAGCGACACCCTAACAACACACAAACCACATTGGTCTCAAAAATCGAGCTATCATCTCTAATAGTATAATATTAAGACATAAAAAGACATTGCCACATGACATTCGTATCAACACGACATCAAAAATTTGGTCTTAACATTGATATTACAAATTGTTTCAAATTACAACAATCATTCATAGAAGTGCATATCTCGATTAATTTAACAACGTGATAGTACGTGGTTTGTACACTTAATAGTACAATCAGTACATCTGATATTAAAAAACGGATATTCAATCGATAATTTTATGTTTTTTCGTTACGAAGACATTTACAGAACAAATTCAGCCACGTCAGAAATTTATTATGTTTTTAAAGAAGCTTGTAACGAAAAGCGTATAAGCTGTATTGAGATTACCTATGGTCCGCATTTGGCGGGAAAATGATATCTATGGTCACTCGGCCATATTTGTTTTCTGTTTAAAATGGCGCTGTTTAGTAAACACGTGGCATGGTTTGTTCTGTTTCGTCTCACGCGTAAAATTCGCGGTTATTGTGACCTTTCCCGTAGGACGCGGCTGCAGGGCTCCTCTTGGGCTCGTCGAGCGCATACGAGCCTTCATCCTTCTTCCGCATGCGGTACACTATGAACATCACTACTAAAATGGCGCATAACAGTCCGACTACCGCACCGCCGATAACAGCTGAAACAGTAATAACATTTTCTTATTATTTTTAAATGGTCCTAGTCTGACTTTCTCGAGTAACAATATAATTATATTAAATTCGTATATTTAAAAACAAAAATAATATTACAGAACTAAGAAGAATTAATGAAAAGAAATGCGTTTCGCATTTTGGTTACAATTAAGTTTTGGATAATATATACATATTTTGAAAGTCAATTACTACATTAATATTACAGATTTTTTCATTATTACGCATTATAACTTTGCTGCTATAAGATTAGTTAGTATTTCTTATTATAGATACTAGTATACTATTGAATAAGAAATGTATGAGGGCAGAAGCAACGATGTCGACTTGTGTAAGTAGCCAACATCGCAATAGACTCTAATTTTGAAAGATGTTTGGGAAAATAAATTGATTATTGTGACAAAAACGAGGAACCCGATGTCATTTATAAGGTTATAATTAATGTAAATAAATAGATTATCAAGACACCCACCTGCAAGAATACCAGGTTGAGCGAAGAAGCTGGTGGCACGGTCTTCGGGTTTGGCGTCCATGATGAAAACGACGTTATCGACTGGCCGCGTCTCCGTCTTGATGTTTGTGCCTGATTGATCCTGATCCTGAAATTTAATTCGTTTCCATTAAATATAAGGTGTAAGATGATTTTTAAATATGACGTAGGGTATTGAACACAAACACTAGGGGTTGGATGAGGCGGAAAATCTACATTGATAATGAAAGCAGCAGATAGCCTATTCGAAATTACTCGCCATAACAGGACAATAAATATTTCTAGTAAAAAATCACTGTTTTCTACGTACATTTAACGACTGGGTCTAAAGAATTATAGTTAACAAAGCATCATTTGATGCAATTTTAGAAATGTACTATCGGAGACATGTTCAGAAGTGAGTCGTACATTTCCCTGGACAAATTCTAAAAATATAAACAAATGATGGGCATAATACTATCCCATATATTTAGTTGATGCATTAGGCAAAATAAATTTTCATTTCCCATATTGTCTTCTAAGAAGTGCTGTTTTTATAGGCGTTACTGAAATTCAATTTGTTGGATTAGTGTGTTGTGTGATCTGGGAGTGGTTTAGAAGAACTTACCACAGAAGTATCGAGGTCGTCTCCAGATATGTTGATTCCGGTCTGGTCTGGGCGCGAGGGTTGGTCCTCCCCCGCGCCGCGCGGCTCGCCCGCACCTTCGTTACCTTGGTTACTATTTGACGAGACTCGTGCTGGAATTACATTTAGTCAAACTGTAAGTTTCATATCAAACATCATCAAATCAATCATCAATATTATATTAAATAAATAAGGAGGAGTTTTGTGGCTGCAATTAAGTATTAATGTTACGTCAAAATATAATAATAGGTAGTAAAAGCAAAAGATTAGATTTTAATTGAGAGAATGGTATTGAAAACAGCATTGTTTGTTATATTGAAGTTACTTTAAAGTAAAATTGTTAATACAAGTCAAGACTTAAGGTATTTTGAAAAGAAATACGCAAATTTTAGCAAAGTATTATATGACGACGAAGACTGACGTTATTGTTATCATAATAAGGGTTACTTTGGGATATGAGGACTAGCATGATTCTGACCAAATTTAATGTAAATAAAACAACCACAACAGCGATAATTCTAAAGATGAAGAAAACTGCAGTCGGTACATTACGAAGAAATGAGATGAAATGTTTCAATAGTACTTCCAAAGGACTTTACAACGATTTATTACAGTACATGCGCTAATAATGTATCTGAGAGGAACTGATAAGAGATGTCAAAGTTACGTATATGATTTAACATCAAACATCGAGAATGATTAAAACATGCAAAAGTATGAAAATACAGAGCAAGCGTTGACATACTTACCAAATTCCTTTGGAGAATCTACTTGAGTTAGTAAATTATTATTAATAACTTAGATTAATTACGGATTATTTTATAATAAATGTTCTGCATCATAAGCAGAATACTAGTCACCGTGACTAATAAAAGGAAACTGTGTAGCAACCGGATAATTAAAGTCGCAAATAGTGATAGCAACGCAATTAATAATCCAAGGTTGTGTCATAGTTAGCTTCTGCTTTTTTACAAATCCACTATGAATACAATATAATTATTCGCTAGTGATGAACAATTATGTTGACCAATGTTTATGTTTTTAATTGTATTCATGGCGTACGCTCCGTTGCTTCATTGTTGTCTTTGTAATAAAAAATACAAACGTTGAAGAATTTTCGCATAATCAAATCAAAATATACTATACTTATGACAATATATGTGAAATAAAATCGTTTTAGTTCGCTTGTAATGTCTTCTATTACAACCAACTTTACAAAGGTTACAAATGACGTTACAAGTAACTGGGAGTGAACGATTTTATTTCACAAAACTAAATAATTCTTGCAACAAAACTGGCATGCTTCAGCCTCTACTCACGACTGACTACATCGAACAGGTCGTCTAGTGGCGGTAGGATTGGAGACTCGGTATCCGGGTAAATCGATATTTCTGTGTTAAGGGTGGTGGTGCGAATCGTGGGTACATAGTCTTCGTCATCCTCCGGCGCTTCGAGGACTTCACCTGATCCTCTACTGTCCTCGTCGTCTGGGCCAGGCCCTGGACCCCAACCGGACCCTGAGCTCTCGTCGCTCTCTAAGCCAGATCCGTCGTCGTCAATGAACACATCGTCCCGTTGCACGTAACCTTGTGTACTGTCTGTTGGTGTGCTGCCGACGACAGCGTCCTGGAATTGAGAAAACCTTAGTTAATTTCGCTTTGACTACAGCAATATTTATAATGGAGATAGCATAACGTCAATGTTTTTGTAGAAGCTCTAATTGCCCAGCGGTTTACATCGATCCTAAATGTTAATTCCTGTCTCGCGTTTGTCTACCAACCCTAGCTTATAAAGTAAGCTGAGTAATAATATGTGTTATCTCACATAAAGTTTTTGATAATATAGGTTTAGTTAGTTTTTAGTTTCATTAGACACATTAGGTATTGTTATAGGGTTAGCTAGGGATTTTTTGATCAGTAACAAATTTTAATACTAATCTAATGTAGTGTAACAAAATAATTATTGAAAGTAGGTCCCCAGGACAAAATAAATAATTTGACTTTTACTAAAGTAACTGCGGATAAGTCAAAAGTAAAAGTCCTTGAGCGCTTCCGTACTGCAGAGAGGACGTTACTTCGTCAGCACCGATTGTTATCGTTAGATAACATTCATGAGCTATGTCGGAGGAATTCAGGTGGCATACAAACCGATATACCAGACCAGCAACTCTTCCACTAAACCGTAACTGGAGCAGCGTGGTGGATAGCGAGTGGTAGTCTAGACAATGCTCTAGGGATTTATTATGAGAGACTCGTGTTCCGTTGAGAACCACCATTAGAGGATCGAGGCCATAGGTTTAAATAAATTTAGTTGTGGTTTTACTGACACAGGGGAATTCCGGCCAATTCCGATATTCCTATGACAGATTAATGTGCCCTATTTCGTCTGATAAGAACAAAAAAAAATGTCATTGAGTGTAATTCCTCATTATGTGAACGTTTTTTTTATTATTTCCTTAAAAGAATAATTGAAATTTTTTTATTGTTTTTTAAATAACCATTTCGGTATAATCTATCTTGTTCAAATTACTACCTAAAAATTTACACGAAACACGTCTCTTTTAAGTCGATGTTTATCAAACGCAATGCACTACAGAAAAGTTCGAGAAGATACCTATAAATCTGAAAATATTGACGCAATGCTATGTTATGCATACACTTGGCGTTGTAACGAAGCGAATAACACAATTCAATATTAGGAAAAAGCACTGAACTATCCTTGCAATATCACTTTTCACGTGAAATAAAACAATAATATCCACAAAACAACACAATCTGCTCACGATATTACAGCGCACACGAAAACGATAATGGAATTGCGTTTCTGTCTACGTCACCATGAATGGAATTGGATGAATGGACGAAAATATCTTGATTATGGACGGGTCACTCACCTATGTTCCAAACGAAGTCGAGATTCGATGAGCGTTTACGAAATTAGGCCTGGATGTGCTTTTGCTATGATATACCTGGTTAAAGAGAATTTGGCAGTGTTCTCTTTGGCTAGCGTGGTTTTGTAGTGGCTGAGCCGATCGATAGCCTCCAGAGGGGTGGGGTCGAAAAGAGGCGCAGGCTGTAGGTCCGGGTTCCCGCCAACCGCCAACAGATGCCGGGAATGCGGTTGAGTGAGGTTCGCGAACGAAATATTTCACGTTTCGTACACTAGAGCGCGCTGAGCTTTGCACGACTAAAGCTTTGGGAGTTGGGATCGTCCCGTTACTAACAGAGTGAATCCACATGCTTAAGGCATTTTAGTAGATAAAGAATTGTTTATTTCTAAAATGTAAACTAGCGAACGTACTGGCCACCTCCTCATTTACTGTGTGTATGTACATAAAGATAATTTTTTTTTAAATAATTTAAAATTTTTCAATATTATTTTGTTCATGTTTACTTCACGCATGTGGTGTTAGTATGAGATGGCTAGAATAACTTGTCGCGTGATAGTTTTAATTCCGCGATAATTCCTCAGATATTTATTTGAATTGTAAGTATGGTATAAAGGGCTATCGCCATGTACATGAAATGCTGAAGAACAGACTATACATAGATATGTTATTTCTTCTCACACTTCTTTATATAATTATGTAAATTTTAGCCTTATACATAATATTTTAACATATTTCTTGAGATAAAAGAAGATTCTTTAAATGTATGCCACATGCTTTACTTCAACCACTGTATGTTTTTAGCATTCACGTATTCATAGACACATTAGTATTCTCAATGCCGCGGGAAACGTACATAATTAATACATCACAAACATCAAGAAGCAAACATTAGTTTATGTTGGTCCCTTTTTTTAGATGTCTCTAGGTTTTGGATACTGCCTAGTTTAATCCTAAAAGTATCCCTCTCCATGCGGTGGTAAGACCCCCACGGTCT
>DWJN01007057.1:0-10239 GCA_018248895.1 Carystus phorcus | reverse complement strand
ACTGGGAAAACGCTACGTCGCGTGATTTGCAATGGGCGTGTTAAAAACCATTGGGCATAAAAAATAATATTAAATAATTTATTAAGATTTACTTGCTTCAAAGGTCATGAATATTAATTATATATATAGTTGTTTCTTCGATTTGCATAGAAAATTATAGTTAATCTTGAGTCTTTTTTCCTTTAGAATACTAATAAGCCGATTTTTTTTCTTATTGTCAACACCTTTAACGGCACAACGGTTGCAATAAAATACTGTCAATTGAAGAGTCCTGGACTTGATTCCATTCAGTTACCTATTAATCCCATCTGAATCGAATACTTAGCTATTATAGATAGATTGTAATTGAAAAATCAAATATTAAAATTTAATAAAACACTTTATGATGTAAATAATTGCCTACTCCCTAAGTATTTTATGTTTGATTACACAACATCGTTTCTAGATTTAAATGATACATATTTACACAAATAAGCACCCCGAAAAATGTGTGAAATAAGAAAAAATACGGCTGTAATTCAATTTAGTTTAGTATAAAAAGCTCATGAAAACATTATTTTTAATGTTGCTGTGTGAAAATTAGACATGAAAATAATGTTCGTACGAAATTAATGTTATAATCATGTTTTTTTGTAATTTGATAGACAATAATAATAGATACAAAATAATATTTATAAAAAAGTAAACGCTGATAAAAGTAACTTGAATTAAAGTTCAAAAATTTAAACATTAGTTTCTATTTAAATACACTTATTATCAAAAACGCAATCCGAATAAAGATATAAAAGTAAATTCTAAACTTACCTAGTTTTAAAAATGCCCGCGAAATTCACAAACCTAAACGTCACTTACTAGCTGTCAATTTGACACTTTATTATCTGTCCTCACTTAGCCACAACCGTGCCGAAACGAGTTCCAATCAGGAATAACACAGGAGCTGTCGGGATAGCGAAAAAAACTCACTGAAACTGAAGCAGATGTTGTTTTATGAAAACAATGATGCACGTGTCCGTAAAACGCCATAGATTAAAACCATAACCCCTCATATCTTTGATATTGTGCTTAAAATCCTTTGGCATCATGATTTTTACCAGAAAACTAAGTTTCAATAATAGTACCGTCATTTGGCGCCATAAGTTACGTTTAGATTTTTTACTGGCTGTTTAATTGATTGGTTTTATTTTATTTTAAATCAACATTGACTGCTTGTAAAATAGGTGCAGTTTTTTGGGCTCGTGAGTTTATTACCTTACATGATATATGAAAAATAACATCTTTGTATAGCTGTGAATTGTCCAAAATTAAAAAAAAAAATCAATAAGTTTATTAATACGCGGCCCTTCACAATACTGAAAATCAACTTTGTAGCTCAGAAATAACGAACTGAACACTGAACCAGTGATGAAAAGTTCAAAAGTACCCAGTGAACTAATAACTGGATTATTTAAATGCAATTTTCATATTAATTGTTAAGACCGTTTCGTGTTTTCTATATTACTATCACTCGTCTCTCCTTCTTTCGTTTCTTCATAGCGTTTTGTGTATTATATTAACTTGGTTAGTGTTAATTTTATAGCTCACACATAACCAACATACACAGCTATTAAGTTACTAAATTGACTAAAAAAACAACAGATAATTAAATTAAGTTACTGCACCTTTTCGTAAAGAGGTGCTCTAAATAAACAGTATCTCCATTTTGGATCCGTTCATACTTTCCTATCTTCCTCGATCCGTACCTGCCCAGGAATGATGTTAATTTCCACTTAGATGAAGTTATACACAACTTAGCTAGGTGGAACGATTTACCCATTTTCCTAAAATCCATTTCTAACGTTAACAAATGAATGTGGTTATTCAAACAGTCATGTTACAAATGTCATGTTTATTCACTTTTATTGTTATTAATTCATAGTTAATAAATTACGTTCAAATAACTTTCTTACTAACTCCTCCTAATATTTGTGCGTTCAATTTAAATTGAACGAAGTTTATTTCATTTATGTGAAGGTATCTCTAATATAAGGAATTGGTTTAAAACCAATTTTTGGTTTTTGATCCTGTAGTTATTATTTTGTGTTGCCTAGACATTCTTACAGACAAAAAGAGGAATACCTACCAATATTCAAAATAATTTGGAAACAGATAAACCCTGCAGCATAAAAACCATTAACACGTAGTTGTAAAACAGAAACCACAGATCATTAATAACAAAAAGTGTTTTCTTAATTATTGCCATAAACTCTCATCACTATTAACGTACACATAAGTTCTTACAAATGTGAAAACCATATGTCAATAGAAAAGGGTCATAAACCGAAAAACGGGGTTTTTATACCGTCGTTGACGTCGTTATGTCTTCAACCTCGTGTAAAGTTTTTACATGTCTATTAACTTGACCTACATGTAAGTTATCTAATTAAAATTGAGGTATCCTGAATACCTTCTTTTTATATAATAAAAAAATCAGGAACCCTGAATACCTCCTTTTTATCTAATTACAATTCAGGAATCCTGAATAATTCTAAAATTTGAGACTCCCTCCAACAATCTACACTGTGCTTCACAGCATTGTGAAGCATGCTCTAGACCTCCTAAGTAATAAGGAGAACCTATGCTCAGTATCAGGCAATGGGTTGAACGCAGACGACAGAAGAATCTTTAAACGTCCGTTGCCTAGGGACATCGGTACAAAAAATCAACGATGCGTTACCGGTA
The DNA here is from genome assembly GCA_018248895.1 of Carystus phorcus. Taxonomy (NCBI): domain Eukaryota; kingdom Metazoa; phylum Arthropoda; class Insecta; order Lepidoptera; family Hesperiidae; genus Carystus; species Carystus phorcus. Next base: position 7,521 of record DWJN01007057.1, on the reverse strand, counting down.
ATAAAAAAGCAATAATAGTGTTATTACTCGCTTTACTATATATTTTTTATGTAATTAATCGATATCAGATATTTTATATCGTTATCAGAAGTAGGATGCGGGTAAAATAATCCCGCGTTGTTAGAAATGATGAAATCTGTAGAAAAACAAACAGCCGATATAATATCGGCTAAAGAAGCAATAGATTGGCAACATCGAGGATTATTAAGCGTTAGGAAAGAAAAGTCTCTGAATAGGGAATACGGCTCGGCAAACGGAGTGCAGGTCGTCCCTCAACCAGGCAGACTAAAGGCCTGAAAAGTCAGCAAGTAGTTGCTAGATTCAGACCCAGGATCAATCAGTGATGCAGAGTGATGATTAGACATTATGACATACCCTTTGTTCCTTATTTTATGAGATGACGTAATTAAATAATTATTTTATTAAGTTAAATAAAATATTATTTACGAATGCTTTGAGTAAATTCATGAACGCTGTGAGACTTGTAAATGTTGTTAGTAACGAAATTGGCTACTGTTTCAGGTTATACCGCCGCTTTCTGAAAGGCTTATCAAAATCTTGGTAAACTAACAGTCATGTTCACTTAGACGCACTGTGAAATAATACCAGTTTCTGAAACGTTGATCAGACAATAAAATCCAAAAAATTTAATCGTCTGACAAAGATTCCGAGTAATATTTGACAGCTCCGTCACGGTAAAGTAATTACACTGTGGATAAGTTTAACTGACCAATTATTCAAATCAAACGACACCATTGACGTTTGACTATAGACTTGACAGTTTAATAATTCATTTTCATCTAACAATAACCTGTGGTAAGCGTCTCATTAATACAATATTTAATCTCAAAACAGGCAGCTTTGTAAAGCTTTCATATACATTCAATAGATAGAACTATAATTTAATTAACAGTTATTATCAAGAGATTTGCCAGTTCATTTGACACGCCAATGGTCATCCATTAACCCTGAGGAAACATTGTTGTTATCGCTCGGAGGAATAGCCGAGTTATTACATGTTTGTCAAAGATTAATTAATGATTACACGTGTTTAGAATGTCAGAGATGCTGGTATTGATCAACAAGCGTTCAATTAAGGAACTCTTCCACGACCAGGCTAAAGTTTCTTCCAATATAAATCTCATACATCGGCTCTTGCATGTAAACTAGGAAATCAGTATTGCCATTAGGAAAATAAAACAGTTTATGCGCTACGGTATATTGTGGGGTAAAGCGGCCAATATTATTTAGTATTTTTGCTGCAAAATAATTGTTGTTGTTATAAATTAAAGTCGCGCTAGTCTTTAGCGCTTTAAATAGATGATAATGTCAATTACGTTCAAATTCTAGACTGTCAAGTCATCGCCACGCGTCTGTACACCCAAACAGTAATTTAACCCTAATAATGTCAGTGTTCATAAACATTAAAAAATGACGAATAAAGCACAAGTCAAGTCTACAAATAAGAAAGTGCATTACCACTTGTCTGCCACGTGCGGTGCACTAGCCGCGGCTCAACGTTGATAATAATAATCAGATTAAACGAAACGTACAAATGATAAATTCAAACGTTAACGCAACGGATTTGTGTTAGAAATACAGATTATGAACAAAAACAACATAAACTTATGTTGGACACTAAACATCAGATTACGAATTATTTACCGCCTTTTTAAACGCTTATCAAAATCTTGTTGAATTAACATCCATATAACTTGGAAGCTCTGTCAGATTATTCCGAATTTCTGTTTAGTGTATTAAGTCAAAAAAGGAAGTACATTTGACATACGATTCGGAGTTAAATTTGATAGCTCTGATAACTGATCAATTATTCAAATCAAATGAAATAATCATGTTTTCAGCTAGTCATTGACGTTTGACAACGGATCAGATATTTCATTAGTACATTTTTCGTTGATTTCTTACGTAGTTTAGTGTTTGGCGGCTGACTCAACTAAGAACGTAATTAACCAGGTGGTACCATCCAGACCAGCTTGTCGCCTCTTCAATACCCTGGTCTACTAGCGCCGCACTGTATTCTAAATCCCAATATGGACAGTTTTTTTTTTCAGGGGAAATGTTCAGGAAGATACGCAACGTGATGTGAGATTTTTACCCAGTAAAACCTCAAACCCTCGACAACTAACTGACCAGGGAGGCTCCGAGATCTCCAAGGAACACGCCAACATGGACAATATAGACCTATACTAACTTTGGAACAAGTAACATATGAAATTTGTTTAAAAAAATACTTTTTAACACACTTTTATTACCTTCAGTCGTATGTATGACAAGTAACGAAAACTTAGAACGTGATTTTCATCGACTTTGAAACGTCTGATTTATTTGAAACTGCATTATTATCAAGGACCGATGACAATATATAGTATAATATGAAAAAATCGTCCCGATATCTTACTAGGACCTTTATATTTGGCAATTTGTTTTTTTCTGACTCCTGCTGCCTTCCTTGTATTAATTAATTAATTACAATACAATAACAAACTAAATAATAGTTTAAAAAACTCGCTCTAAACACAAGTAAAAATAAAATGTACATACATATATGTATATATTGCAATGTAAAAAAGCGTGGGGTGTTTTTTCAGTAATCTATTAACATTATATATACACTTCAAGCTTTTTTTACATTGAATTTTTTTTTATTTATACAAGCGTTTAGTTAATTTTTTTTATAAAAGTTTTTTAGTTTTTAAACTATTATTTTTTAAATCTTTATTTCTTTACAGAAGGTTAGATCAATCATTATCATGCGCTCATAGGAACACGTTCTCAAATAATTATAATCTACGGTTAATACAAAAGTTAAAACAGTAGAATATGAAGTAAATAACGATTACTGTTTGATTGAAACAGAACTAAAATGATCAAGTAAGAGTCCATCTCAAGGCTCCAGCATGATTAATGGCTTCTCCTATTGTTACGTGTTATCTAGGACACGACGAGAAATGCTTACACTTGTCTTGTGGCCAGCGATACTCAAACAATATAAACCGTCGAATAAATCTAATAATAATATTTTTAATAGGTATATTCTGTATCAGTACTTAAGAATATGTAAGTATAAATATTGTTAAGTAATCTAGGATAAGAATTTACATTATAATAGTTTAAAGTGATTTGGGATTGACGGAAACTTCTATAAATTTTCAATAAATAGTAAAATAAATGTTTGTATTGTATATTATTTTTTCAATGTGTATGTTTGCAAATATGAACTATTAGATAAAAATTATAAATAATAAGAGACTACTATTACTTTTTAATTTGTGACGAGATATCAAACAGAAACGCGGTAACATTTTGGATATATTACATTAAACGTTTTAAAATTACTACATTGGTTATTATAATGTATATGGTTATTTAGTTTCGATTCAAATTCCTCCATGTTTGCGTGACAAATTTAACATAACTATTTGTATATATGAGTATAATAATAATATGACGTGAGCTCAGTTTGAGCAGCGGTGATCGTCGCGGTGGTACACCAAATTAACACTCGTGCATATCATATTTTACCAACTGCGGCCCGCTTTTATTTAAGAAATATCTTGATATTTGGTTAACTTAATATTTTATAAGTCGCTCATTTGGAGCGACAGCGACATAAGTGCAAAATATTAATTTTACACGCCATATTTAAGATTTTTTAGGAACACTAATGAAGATTCTTAACTGTTCTGACAGCTAATATAAAAATATATATATTATATTTTTTATTTTCCCTTCTAACGTGCATGACTATGGGGATGATTTTGGTTTAATTAGGTCAGCTTTGTTTGTATTTTTGCAGTTATGTCACCGTCGCTTCAAATGAGCGATGTATGGTTCGTAAATTATAGGACGGAGAAAGGGAAAAAGGGATGGTTCTTGGTGTTTAAGTATTATATCCAATTAAATTTTATTAAAAAAAATATATGAAAATAATCTGATCAATTATAAAATTATATCAATCTTTCTTTGTGTACAATTTAATAAGTTGATGTAAACACATATTGTTGATCAGAGTAGAGACAAGCTATAGATGTCTCTGGGATCGAGACATCCGGTTGCAATGGTGAGGGTTAGTTTTGTAAAAATATGGCGGATGGTCGGGATGGTCTAGGTGGTTTATTATTGTTTTGAGCTAGAAGAGAGGACTGGTATTATGAACCCACCAAATCCTTGCCAATTCGGCCACCGTCAGCATGCCGGACCGCCGTTCGAAGGGTCCTGGGTTCGATTCCCAGTGAGGCAAAAATTTGAATGAGTAAACTCTGTAGTAAAATTTCTCTTCTCGGTGTAGGTGTGTGTGTAAATGTCTTTCTGTATTGTCCATGGCAGTCACGACACGGGGTATCCTAGTGTGGGGCTATGAGTGTGTGACGTTATTTATTATCTTTAAGGCTGGTGAAGCATTCGCGACTCCTCTGGTGTTGTTCATGTCTATGTTCGACGGCGACACTAACCATCAGATGACCCGTTTGTTTCTACGTCGTTCTTCGTGTAATAAAAAAATATATTTTATTATTTTTCGTTAGGTATGCCTTGCTTATTACCATCTTCTTGCGTAAACCACTAACGATAACATGCAATCTAAACAAATTATATCAAAACGAATCAAGAAGCCTTCTTCAATGAAAATGCACCGTCACTAACTCTTGTGGCGCCACTCTGTAAATAACTACGGCCGCTGCTTTTTCCATTTCAAGTACAACGAGATTTTTTATGTAAATTCTGGACGAAAATTGTTATGAATTAGATAAATAATTATAATATTTTAATAGGCGCTCCAGCAAGATAATTAACGTGATATTAATATATAAGGTATTCTCTTACATTTTGCTCTATATTTTTACGCTTAGGCCTACTAATTATTTGGCGTATTCTTTACGATTAATTCGTAAGTACATTGGAAGCTAGGGACCGAGTTGTCTACATAGGTCAATCTAACTTCCAAACGGATTATTCCGTCAACCGCGATAACATTCTCTGTAGATTTATTGATGATCAAAGAGCATAACTTTAATTGATGGGGAATAATGATATACATAATTATATTTCCTTTGGATAATAATAGGTACTTAAGCAGCTAATTGATTATACATGTTAATACTTTATAACCGATTTTCGCTTAACAGCTATAGGAATGACACTGAATGATTTATGAGTATCCGAGTACATTATCAATGTAAATCTGAATAATAATTAACTAATAATATTTTTTATCGTCAGTATCGCCCTACTAGTTTCGTTTTTAAAATAAAATAATATTAGTAAGCCGAATATACATAACAGTAATGACACTTTAATAAAATATAGTTAAAGTTATTTATAGTATTTAGGAAATACATATATAAACTCTTGCAAAAGTATATCAAATTAACATACGATTGGTGTTACAGTTGCGAGTCCGCCAGGCGGCGCGGGCGTGCCACGCGAGGAGGCTCCCCGCCCGCCGCCGCCCCCCGCGCCCCGCAATGGCACCTCTCCCAGTAAGCACGGTCCTATGACGTCAGTGGCTACCGCGATACGTTTCTTATTTTTATCAAGCTGTCAACATTTAAAAAAGGATTATACTTACACGCCCACTACACTTCTGTTATTTTGAAAATATATTTTTTCTTTTTTATTCCATTTTTAAATTAATATTGTTGGTAATTTAGAGAGTGCACAACTATATAGTTAAAATTCCAATAACATTAATTATTTTCTTAGGATTGTATAATAGCGAAATTTAATCGAATAACAAAGTAAAAATCTAAAAATATAAACGAAACTAAAATTGTTCAATTGTTTCCGATATATTTTTAACAGTTTAAGAATCAAATGTTGACAGCTTCACGAATCCTCTCAAGTTCGTATTTTGTCACAATTTTTTTTTAAGTAATGTGTTATCCTTCCAAATATTTGCATGATTTAAGCACGATACATGTTATAATTATGTGACATTTTTTAAATATACTATTTATTATACTATATTACTTTTATTTACACATTTAATACTAAATGTTAAAGTAGTTTTGTTTTATTTTTACTATTTTTGTAGCATTTTACATTCAGCTTTTATAACGTCTTTCAACTCGACTATAAAATAATATATGAAAATATCAACACAATAAAGCCAAAACGCTGTAACAGCATTTTCACTTTCTTGTGTCGATTTATGTGCAAAGAAAAAAAACAATTTTTATAGTCTGGTTGATTTTTTTTTATTAAAATATTTTTTATGAACATTAACCTATGTACATTAACTTAGTAAATTAATTGAATTAATCCCTCAAAATCGCGGTTGCCACTATGTCCATTCGTGCACGTTTCTGTATTTTAATGTCAAACATGTACGCACGTTTGAATGCTTAGATATCGATGTTATAGATAATTATGTGTCTAGTATATAGTGATCTACTCTGTGCTACGTTTTTTTCTTCTCTGTGCCTATCTCAATTCCAATAAAAAAAAACGCTAAAAAACTTTGACAAAATTATGAAATATGGAGGGAAGCTAAAAAACCCATAAAATACTTCATTTCGGTATATGAACATTTTAAGTAGTGAAATAATTATTTTTTTTACATATAAATTGTAAATAAAGCCACATATTATAAATAATGAAACGAACCGATATTATATCAATAGTTTATTATATTGTAAACTTTTTGTGCTTTAATTAATCTTTATGTAAATAAATAAATAAAAGTTAAAACGATTATTATATCAGGCGTACTTTGTGGAAATCCATTCGTATTTAGTTGTATGATTCTACCTTGTAACTATACGCTAGCACAATGTATGAGGATATTATACCTCTAAGGACTACGCAAGGTTAGACTTGACTCCTTCAAAAGTAACATACTGTAACAATAACTAGGGAACATGACATACCTGTGGTCAATCAATAATTTTATTTATGTACATAATGATAAGAAAAATTATTAGTCTCCGATAGCATATATGTTAAGTTGATAGCATATATATTTATACGTTATAGTTAAAAAAACTATTAATATTTTTGTATAATAATACATAGTTTAATTTTGTATGTGTTTTAGTCTTTATTTTAATTTTCATTTAAGCTTTATTAACCACAATAAAATATCACGGTACAAATGGTGAGCTTAATACTCAATGCATTCTCTACCAGCTAACCATTGGACTAAAAGATATGCACGAAAGACGTATTACAAAGTAAGTTTAATGATATAAATACATTATATTCAAATATATACGAAATACATATATTATATTATATATAATATAATATCTACTACATATTTTAATTGTGAGATGATATTTAATTACGTCGATAACAATCTACGACATTCCTGAGCTCCCATTTAAACCCTGTACCTTTTAAAATAATATTTGGCAACAAATCCAATCCCCAAAACTGATAGCTAACATTTAAATACATTTATCAAAAGCTACTTGGGACGTAACAAAGGTATTCGTGTCACTGGGTTGTAAAACTTCGGGTGAACAAATTTACTCGCCTTGGATAAGGTTATATTGTACCGTT
>DWJN01007056.1:0-10239 GCA_018248895.1 Carystus phorcus | reverse complement strand
CATGGTCAAAAGTGGGTCATTTATGGGTTGAAGGCAATTATTAATATCTGGACCAAATGAATTTAAAAGCTGTTATATTAGTATTATAAAGTGATTTAGGTACTCACTTAAATACATCATAAAAGGCCACTTTTTCATCAGGATCACTAAGTTGTTTCGCTTCTATTAACTTCTGATAATACATTACATTCTCTGGATTTCTCTTCAACAAATCTTCATAAACAATTTCAGCCTCCTTAAATCTGAAATTTAATAACATATACAATTACTTCAATAAACATAATAACATGTTGATTTAGTTAATAATGTGCCATACAACATCAATTTTATTTAGCACCACATCTTTCTCAAAAACAGTTCAAAAACCAACCCATAAAGTGGAAGAAAGAATTTTCAAAAATAATGTTGCAACAGACTATTCGTAATATCTTTAGAAATTATCATTTAAATTGATTACATGCAACTTTCAAGTAACCCAATATGTAAATCTGATAAAAGTATTACTACAAAAATCCACTTCATATAAAATTTTAAAAACATAGAAATCCAATATTAATAACTTAACTTACCTCTTCAACTTCAAATAATATTCCCCAGAAGTCTCTTTTATGGACAACTTATCAAGTATTTGGCTCTGGAACTTCTGTAGATGCTGCAATGCCCGTTCATACTGTCCCGACTCTGCCAGAACCATATTCTGATAAAGAAGTAACTCCGAATGTTCATAGTCATATGGACCCTTCATCTGATGAGTACGGAAAGCGTCTAAAATACTATTCGCCATTTCATAGTCACCTAACAAATGGTAGCTCATGGCAAAACCAATCCATGAAGCTCTCTGAGTAGGTCTCAACATGAACAACTGATACCGAGTATCCTGAAAGAATAAAACATAACTTAGATATTGCTTTATATTGGATTAGACACTTATTTCTACATTTTGACTTTTGATCATCATATAGATTTTGACGTTTGTTGTTTTTATGTCACTATATGTTATAGATTAAGAACTAGAAGGTATGTGTCTAAACACAATTCACAGACCTCTTTAACACCAGAAGTATTACACATTTTAGGTATGGGTAAGTAACCAAGTTAACAAAATATAAAATATAAAGCACTATTTATTTATATTTTTATGTTATAAAGCCAATGGTTACCAACTACATGTATATATAATATAAGAAATGTCACCAAGTAAACAGGAAGTGGTGGACCTTAAAACAATTCATAGCTTAGATACTAAGTCCATGAAATATATTGCAAACATAGGAAAACATATCAATCAATTAATTTTAGATATTCAGCTAATTAATGTAACTACAAATAACTATTGTAACTTGTTATATTGTAAAAAAATTTAAGTAAATATATACTTACTTTATAGCCTTCCAAATCTCTCATTTGAATTTGAAGCAATGATAGATCCCGCAAGATTTGAATATTTTCTTTTTCCCACTTGAGGGCATTACGATAACACTTAATAGCTTCGTCATACTTTTTGTCTGAACGCTGCAACAAGCCATACACATGCCAGCAAACAGGCGATTTAAGATCGTTCCGGAGCCCTCTACGCACATACTCATAAGCTTCTTCTTTTCTACCAAGGCAATTCAAAGTCAATCCTTTCATAGCCAATGTTTCTGGAAAAAATAAATTACTGTTAGTTATGGTTTAGGATGCTTTTTTGATTATAATGTAAAATTGAAAATGCCATATGTACAGTGAGTTGAATAAGGCTACAGGAATCTATGATAAATATACATTATAAAATTGTTAGAAATTTTGGGATAAAAGCTAAATATTTAGTTCTATATACACTTATATTTACATTTCTACAAAAACTAAAATAATTGCTCTTCAAAACATTATTCAATAAACTTAACTCTTGATGACTCTTTCCCACTATTCAAAGCTCTCTATCACTCTAAATTTAAACCTTACTTACTTTATTAAACCCCTATCATATATCTAAAGAGACCACAGGTCTATATATTGTATCTCAACAGAAATGAATATAGGCAGCTTCAAAGTTACAAACTTTAAATAATACCATCTATAATTTAACTGTAGGTTTTAACTACGAAAAGGAAGTAGTGAACTGATGCAATAAGCAATATAAGAGTGAGGCCTAAAAATAAATTGTTCTAAATGAATAACAACCACTTACCTCCATGCTCTGCGAATTTTGGGTTAGATAATATTTGCTTAGCGAACTTCAGGCCATTTTTGTATTGTTTATGTTCATAGCAACGCTGGAAAATAACAATGCAATTATCCTAAATTGTTAACCTCTATTTATTATTAGATGCAGCCCACATAACGCAAGGCCGAAGGTTTATATTCCAATTTGTGCAATTTTTTTTTAATCCTTATAGTAAATATATGAAGTTAAATTGTTTGCAAGAGTTATAATACAATTAGAACGTAATAAATTAACGTTATAATAGGCATTATTTTTTATTTAGAAAGAACAGCGAATAATGACAAGCTCTTCGGTTTCAAATTGTATGTTTACAAAACGACTTACCAGTATTCTTTTGAAAAGGGCATTTTCTTTAGGTGGTAAAGGATTACTGGGTGGCATTTTGTGTAGATATTTTCAATTATCTTCTTAATAATTCACTAAAAAATTGAAATATTGCTAAAAACCTCGTGGCTATAAACCAAAGAAGTCGATGAAGGATTTTTGGCTATGGTCTGCTTCTTAGGTCACTCGACCTACTTGGTATTGCCAGTATAAAATACTTTAATGTAAATGTAACATTTAAATAAAAATGCTCAATATTTTAGAAAAATAAAGCATGTTTTTGGTTTTTGATGATATGATGTTTTGTAAATAATAATATGATTTCAGATTGTTTTATAAAACCAACTACAAATTATTTTATTTTTAAGGTTATAATACCGCAAAGTACCTACTCTAATATTCCATTACTAAAGTCATTGACATTTTGACAGTCTCCATTTATAGTTTATGTTTTCATAGTCAAAGAAATTTAAAAAAGATATTGCCCAATTAGGAATAAGACTGTCAAGACGCCATCTCATTTTTAGTGGAATGCAAACAACCAATCATTATTTGTTAAATATAATGATTAACATAAAATAACCAATCCTTTTGCTATTTTCAATAAATGTGAATGAAGCTGTAAGCGAGTGCAATCCTGTTCTTATTGAAGTACATGGCCAGTAGACTGTATATGTCATAAATCTGATGGTCCTGTTGCTTGATTGATCAAGGCTATGAATGTATGTACCTACAAGTTAAAAGTAACTAATAACTACAATAAACTTAATTATTTTAACGTAGTGTACTTTAACAACATTTTTGTATTTGCTATATTATCCCTTGAACCATATTGGATTTGTGTCAAAGATATACTATGGGTATAGAAAACATGCGTCGCTGGCAAATGTATATCGTGTTCGCTACGTGCATTTTTCTCACACTTACACTATTCAATAGCTGGGGAATGGAAACAGAATTACAAAACCGGATTACCGAAATCAGCACGCAATTACAAGAATGTTCAAGGCAGCAGACGACTTGCATGGAGGAATCCTTGCGCTATTTACAACAGCGAGACGTATTCAACACGAAAGTAAATGACTTAGAGGGCGAAAAAGTAAAACTAAGCAATGATGTAGCTAACTACAAGAGCAGATCAAGTAAATGGGAAACACAGGCGAATAGGACTGTAGTAGACGTAGAACTTTGTAAAACTGAATTGCAGTCATTGAAAAACTTGCAAGTAAGTAAGTCTGCTATTTTAGAAACTTTGAGACTAGAGAAGGATACATTAACGACCCAGCTAGAGGAGAGGAAACAGAAGATTGATGATTTAGAAAAGGAAATAGCTAGATTGAAGTCTGCACTGACTACAAAGAGTGTACCTAATCCGCCAGTGTCCTCAAAAGTAACTCCAGCTGCTCAACCACCAAAACTAAGTCCTGCACTAAATGCTGTAAATCCCATTAACGATCCAGTGGATAATGACGCAAAGGAAGAAATTGAGGATGCAAACGGTCTAAATGATGGCAATGACTTCGATCAACAGATCAACTAGTCCGTAGCTAGTGTTAAAAGTGGTATAAGAGCTATGTGATAATGTAATACCAGGGAATGTACAGTTGTTTGGACTTTGAAATACAATGTATTGTAGTGCAATTGGTTAATATTTAGTCTATATAAATTTTACGTTATATATATTGATACAGGCAGTTATACAGGCTGGATAACACAAAAGTCTAGGTAATTGTCTTGTGTGACAATGAATATCATCAGTACTTTAGATATTGATGTAAATAAGGAGCATATTACAAGTTGAATAATTTAATAATTATATCACCATTTATAAATATAATTAGTTGTATAACTCGAATTGATATGCATTGCTTAAATTTAGTCATAGTATGAGATAAGGTTTAATGAAACTTATACACATTTTAAATGAAGCCTTTGACCATTAAATGTAATTAAGCTTAGTGGAGATAATGATTGCTAAAGCTGCAAGAATCACTTGGAGCAATAAACCTTAAGGGACAAGTTTTGTAACAAATTGAAGTTTGGACTGAACTAGTCTATATTGATAACTTTTCTGATCATACAAATGTTTTTGGCTAAATAATTGCAATACATATTGGCTATTCATGTGTATTGACTTCTAAACTGAAACTGAGGATGTACCATGACTGGTTCATAAAATATAAAAAATAATTGTATATTCTGTATTTTAAATGTCCATTTATGTCACAAATTAATATTTTCGTTAAATAAAAGGCCTAGCTTGAGAGCTAGGAGTAATGAAAACTTTTTAGAAATGCCTGCTTTGTTATTATACCATGTTTTTTATTAATTTACCATGATATATACGTATATGCTGCTGTGATCCATCAGCTAATTAGACATGTTTTTTTTTAATAATTGAATTTTGGAATCTATTGTAAAAATTCCGTTGTCAAGTTACTATAATAATATTCAATTAATAACATAACTGAATATAAGTTGTCTTCCAAAACATTTTTATTCTGGAGAAAAAAAATTGTTAGACAAAAATGAGGCTTGTATGTAATACTAAGAAAATAAACAAATATTAGTGTAAGGTTTTTACTATGCATGCCTTGAAAGTACTGTAATAAATATACTCAAAATTCAGCCAGTAGTGATAATTTTAGTTAAAATATAGGTTAATTACTTTTAAGTATTAAAAATGCCATGAAGGTGCCACATAGATCTGATGTAATGTTATTTTATTTGTGACACTCATATATCCAATGTTTGGTGTGTAAATTCACAAAAGTAACTTAACTTTACCACAATATTATTCTTGACTAAATAAAAAAATTATGTATGAATAATTATGTATGTTACATAAATATGAATAATTTGTCAACTTTTATAATGTTTATTCAGTCTGTAAATTATTGTAAACCATAATTGGTAAGTACCAGAATGATTAAAATATTGTGATATAGACGCAAACATGTTATCTATATTTTTATATCTCCCGCCTAAATGTTTCGGGTGTTCATTTTCAATTCATTCTGAAGTTCAAACCTTCCCTGCTTATTATGGGTATTTGAATAATGGTCGAGGGCATAGCCTCAGGTCCCTGCATGAGGACTATGCTCTGCATCATCCAGTTCAATTCAGGTTGTTCTGAAGCGTGATGTTTAGATATTTTACCAGCAATCAAATTTCAACAGTGAAATATTTTATACAGGGTTTTGGTCGCACGTTGAAGAGTAAGAAGAGCCAACAATAATACGAGCGTTACGGATCCTTCGCCACATTTTTGGTCGGCATCGGTAATAGTTTGGTAACGATAATGTACGACTAAAATAAGCATCTCGGGTTCAAATCCCGAACGCCATGAAATTTGTTTGACAAATAGATATCCAGTTAGTACGGTAAATATATAATTATTTTCATCTCAATCGCTGAAATTTCATGTTTTGCTAGCCCTGTAATTCGTTATCTTTGCGCCAAAAACAAACATTATTATCTCGAGTTTAGTATTATCGTCACAAATCAAAAACATCATTTCGTAAAACAATTAAAATGATACGATAACTACATTGAGTAGTCCTTATCGATATCAATTAATCTGTAGGTTACATCGCGGCTTGTTAATTGGTTGGGTTATGGCCAAATAAACCACTTCATATTATAAAAAACCTGATAATTTACTTATAGGTCTTAAAGCGCTATTTCCAAGTCACATATATAACCACTTCAAACTTATTCAATTTGTTGGCTTGATCATAGTTTAAATTTTTAATTTTTACCACACGACCAAGCTACCAGGACCATGGGATATCGTAACAGGCGCCAAGCGTTTCCCCCCTTGATAGTTAAACTTCGCGTAAGGATAATATTATAACTGGTATTACATATATTTCCTTGCCCCCCGCCTTGCTAATTAGGGTGCTTTTCCACCAGAGGTGTGCTATGCAGCTATGCTGCGAAGATGTAACAGCTAAGCTGTGAAACTGTTTGACCGTTTCCACCGATACTAAGCTATGTAGCGGTGCGAGTAAGATGTGCTATGAAGATTCGTCGCCGCAAAGTAGGGATCGTTGTCGTTGTCGGAGTAAAAAGATGGACAACAATTCATCTTCTTCTTCGATGAGTTCTTCCTCGCACGATGGCATGTCTTCTTTCTGCGACAAACGCAGGCCTACACTGTAGGTACACCACTCTAAAAAACATATCTTGGTTCAATCTGTTTCCACCAGTGCTAAGCTGTGTGCATCAATTAATAGGATTGGTGGATATCAGACGCATCTACAGAAACGTTGCATAACATATCTCTGGGGGAAAATCACCCTTATCATTTTCTTGCTTGAGTCAGCCGTCAATCGATTCTTGATCTATCAACGCACAGGCCAAACCACTGGACGGATCGGGCTGAAATTTGGCATGCAGGTAAATGTTATGACGTAGGCATCCGCTAAGAAAGGATTTTGATCAATTCTACCCCCAAGGGACTAAATAAGGGATGTAAGTTTATTACCGCGAGCGAAGTCGCGGGCAAAAGCTAGTTGATAATAAAAAGCGGACATCAAGAATTTGTTTGTTATATAAATGTCTACTTCAGCTGAGAATCAAATTCAGGACAAGTTCAGTAGGCACAGCGGTGAACGGGCTACATTGACGATTCAATTTTCCCGACAGCCGAGCGCGTTGTCACAGCTGTGCATCATAGCTTACAAGATGAAATGAAACTTCCCTTTTGTTCCAAACTTTTACAGTATCCTATGTGACATGTCACAGATTAATGTGTTTTTATCGCATAGAGTAGTTGCTATTTCTTAGTACACACATAAATAATTCTTTACATATTTATTCACATAAAAAGTGTGGGGTTTTTATATACGCAAGAGATAATATTTTTTATTTTTTCGATCTGTTTGTTAAAAGAGTAATTTTTGTGCACGCTAATCTCAGAAACGACTTATCCGATTTGAATGCAATTTTCAGTAATATATTGTAATGGTCTTTACGTCATTAGTGTTTTAAACTTAAATCGGCTAACAAATAAAAAAGTTGTCAATTTATGTCCATAATTTATTGACTGTTAGTCGAGACGAAGTTGGCCAGGTCACCTAGTCTCAATCTTAATATATATAAAGTACGTGTCACGGTGTTTGTCCGCGATGGACTTCTAAACTAATTAACCGGTTTAAATCAAATTTTCACACCGTCTGCAGTTTGATCCAACTTAAAAGATAGGATAGCTTACATCTCAATTTATAGTCGCAATATTATTTTATTGCAAATTATTTGTTTAATATCTGACAATGGATTAGTTCCGTAAAAATCCAATAGATGGCGATGTAAGGTAATTAGTTTGCTAAATTGAGTATGTAAGCCTTAGTTACAGTAACGCGTGGCCGGTCTGCTAGTTAGTAATAAAAAGATGCACGTACATTTTGAAATTCAGTTAACTAATCAGGTTGCACTAGAGAATACTTTAATTAAATTTTAAACTTTACGCTATTTCCATTCTGAAACAAGAAATATATTTCCAATTTTCAAGAAGATAAAATGTCTATTGAAAGCAAAGGTGAATTTTTGGAAGAATTCAACTCGAGGTATTGAAATACTTTAGTAACTTCAGAAAGTATTCTAGGGAGTTCGATTGATCCTGCGATCTTAAAAGAAGCTTTTGAAGTTCAGACATTGAGGAACTCGATTTACATAAAGTATCAGTTATCTGCATTCACCGATATGATTTTATACTCGGACATAATCCATCCGATACCTTAAACCTATGCCTTATTACTTACATTTTAAACTATCGAACGATTCTAGCACCCTTTACATGTTAACTAGTGTTCAATTAATTAGGTTACTTCTTTTTGATTCTTTATAAATCTAATTCTTCTGTTCGTATGTTCGTTTTACTTAACGGCTGAATATTGAGAACAGCTGAAATTGATAAGGAATATTTTGTGTTTACATGGATCCGGAATGGTTTATAAAATCAACCCGATAGAAAATGATCTTATATGATGCAGGATAATGTCTCTTGGATCCACTCTTAAGTTATCAATTATATTTTCTCATAGCCCGAGGGCTTGCGTTGATCCTAAGCGAACTGCGAGCGCGGTCAGTACCTAGATGGGTGACCGTTAGTAACAAAAATTTCTTGAGCGTTTCTGTACTTTGGAAGGCACGTTAAGCCGTCAATCCCGGTTGTTATCATAAATAACAGTCGTCAAGCGATGGTATAACATCTTCCGACACTTAGATTGACCACATCCACGAATCCTCACTGGAGCGTACTAGAGAATGCTCTAGATCTCCACAGTAATGAGGAGAAACCCGTGCTTTAGTGGGCCATTAATGGGTTGGAGGGGTCTTTTAGTGTTAATATTAGTACAATATAGTAAATGTACGTGAGAGTGGACCGTTGGTTTTGATGTTCGTAGTAAAGCCGACGTCGTCTAGACATTGCGTAATTTAGGCTGAGTTATCGTTGTATATATGACCTATACTTGTAATAGAACTAATGGCAAGGAATCTATCTATAAATCAATGTTTGTTAATTTGTTTGTCCTTTATAGACTCTGAATGGTAGGAGAACGCCTCCAAAAAGAATAAAAATATTGATAAGGAAAACTGATTAAGAAGTAAGTGACTTTGGTTTAGATCAATTAAAGAAATTGGCGCAAATATTTCTTGAGCGTTTCCGTGCTTTGGAGGCCACGTTAAACAGTTGTTGTTATTATCGTAGATAGCAGTCGTCAAGCCATGTCGGAAGCCTTCGAGCGGCTTAAAAACTTCTGACACTTGGGTTGGCCACTAACCCCTCCACCTATTCGCACTGGAGTAGCGTGGTGGAGTATGCTCTAGACCTCCTCAGTGAAGAGACACCCCTGCTTAGTTGTGGGCTATTAATGGGTTGAAGGCAATGCTTGACGTCAAACCCACGTGATAGTAAGTGAAGAAGTCCAAGATGAAAGTACAATACAAATACAAAGAGTTATGAATCCAACTGCATTAAAATGCCAGACAATCGATATTAGTCGTGCTACTGAAGAAATTATTAACAGCGTACATCTACATTGGCCATGACTGATAAAGAAAGTTTTGACCTGACTATTATTAACTAGTTATTACGGGGTGGGCGACCAATGTCTACAAAGAAAAATTATGAAGTATAATAATGTCCATTCTGTATAATAAAAACACCCAATTAGAAAAATGACAACTCGTAATATTGGTGAAGTAGAAAAATAACGATATTAAAACAGTTAATACTAATTGTATATTTGAAAAAAAAATTACATGTATTAAATTTAATGGATGTATGAAATTTGATTTGCTGTTGAGCTTTCGGACATGTCAAATCATTTTTAATTACGACCGCGTGGCGTAATGGTTACCAAGCCGGACCGCTGTTCGAAGGGCCCTGGGTTCGATTCCCAGCAAAGCCGAAATTTGAATGATGAGTTTAAATTTCTGTTCTTGGTCTGGGTGTGCGTAATTGTCTTTTTGTGTTGTCCGTGGCACCCACGATACAGATTATCCTAGTGTGGGGCTATGAGTGTGTGGCGTTGTTTATTATTAAAATTATTAATTTTGGAATATTTTTAAATCAATAATGGTACTAAAAACTAATATATCAAGATTAAAGTAAAATGTATTTACTAATTGAATCAGTAGGATAAATTTAGCGCTTTAAATGTAAGGGGTGCGTTCACACAAAATGGGCCGGGAATTTTTGT
>DWJN01007055.1:0-10240 GCA_018248895.1 Carystus phorcus | reverse complement strand
CAGAAAACTCTTTTATCTCCTGTAATATAAGGATCACTCTCATTTCGCTATTGGTCAAGTGGTTATATTTATTGACGTGTATGGATGTCGAGGGTTCTAAGAGATCTGGTCTTAGTGGGAGGAAATCCTGTAATACTCTATTCTTTATACATTTAATTGTCTGAGTAAGATCTAAAGAAGATATACTCAGATTAAGGGTAAGTTTGTTGGCATGTTTCACCGTGTGACAAACATATAATTTCTCAGTTGCTTATTTACAGGTTTACAGATACAATAATGCCCTGTTATAAAGAAGAAAAAGTATAAGTCGCAAAATTTGTGAAATTGAGTCATTTCTTGTGTTGTAGTTACTATTATTATTATTTCTTTTTATGTTATAAAGTGTGATGTTAGAAGACAACCGTCAAAGAAAAAAAAAGTATCTTTGTAACTACATATAAATCAGTGTTGAGAAGTAACAATTCTATATTTTGATTTCGCCGCTCTTACATAGACACACTATTTACACAGAGCCTTTTGTTTAAAACAAGTCATTGTATCGCGTCGTAAGAGCAATAAATACTGAATACTGAATACTAAGAGTAACAGGTGAACACAACCAAACGATTCGTAACGTTTTTTTGGTCTAGATTTTGCGTAACGCAATCAATTGCATTTGTGTGGAAACACGTACGTAGCACGTAAACAGTAAGGACGGTGGTGATGGTTTAGTTTGGCAAGTTGTTTAGCGGAGTGTATGTTTCAGTTACCTAGCGCAGCGCGGGTACGCGAGCGCCAGGCCGCGCGACGGGTCGGCGGCGGCCGCGCACTCGGACGACGACGCCGCGTCCGACGACGACGTCGACGACACGCTCGGCCCGCCGCTGCACAACCAGCCTACCGAGTATGTATTCGCTCATCATATTCTAACTAATAAAAATAATGTTTTTAACAATATAACCAAGGCAAGAATTTATAGCCTGTGTCACTGGGTACAAATATTTCTTTCTCGTACGTTATTTGTTGGCCGGCACCGCATCATTGATGCATTCTTCCCCTCACGACCGCAATTTTTCCCGTTCCACTAGCTTGTGAGCGTTACTGTCGTAAACTCTAATGGAACGGACACTTCGACCCACTTTTTAAGATGGGTCGTGGTGAGCGTGGCGTGAGCGTTAGTCATGAGTGACGTTTTCGTCTCGACCACGACGACCGTGGTCGTTATGTGAAACGCCGAAATGAACATTTTGATTGTCGTGACACTTAGTGGAACACTGTTTAAGTGGCGCGTCGTCTCGTTAATCGAGATGAAAAAAAAAGTAAATTGTTTAGACAGAGTTTTTCATGTTTTGTTTTTTGTTACTATTTGTGTTTAGTTATTTTGTGAACGTGTTGAAAGTTTACAACAGTGATTTAATCGCTGCATATAATTTCCAGTTCGGACCACAAACTAGAGTTCCTGATTGGAGACACCGTGTTACCTTACAATATGACCGTATACCAGGCCGTCAGACAGTTTGGCGAGCAAACCGATGCCGACACCGACACGGAAACACCGTTAGGTATGTGTACACTTGGCCAAGAAAAGAGACGCAGAAATAACAAGCATTCTTCAAAGAATCATTAACAGAATAGACTATATCACTTAATAGAAGCTAAAGAACCTATAAAAAGTTGTTATTTATTATTATTGTGTAATTCTGATATGTATTGGCCTTAAAAATTATAATTACAAATTCAATATCTCAACAACCAGCCAAAACGTTACTATGAGCAATACGGCGCGGCGGCGTCTAGTAAGAGGGCAGTAGTAGCCTTGGGTGACGTCATTTCATTGTGAAATAGTAGTAGTGTCCGGTAATTGATATTTACCGCCAAATAACGTCATCGTAGATCCGACGCAATCTAGATCGTTTTGTGTCACGTGCTGTCGTCTTAAGAAGTGTAATTTTAACAATAGATTTTTGAATAAACTAATTGATATTTTCAAGTGATACTCAATTGTAATGCCGTTTGTATTAAGTGTGGTGTATTATGTCGAACACGAGTCTTCAAATACATGATAATTAAAAATCACTGGGGATAAGTGCGAATTCGAATACCATGTATTATCAACTTTCTCCGTGGAATGATATCTGGAGACTTATTTTGATTAAGTGTGGTTTACACTCGGTCAGCCGAGTGACATATTAGGTTTCTTTATAATTTTCCGATTACATCATGCAGCATGCACAGGGTTGCTAAAATGTTATGATGGTACATTTACAGCGAACGCCGGCATTTGGGTACAAACACACATAATCTACTATCGCGCCGTGGAAGCCGGCGAGCCGCCGCGCGCCGACTCCAGCACCTCGCGCAAGGGCAAGGGTCAACCCACTAAACTGTCTTCCCGGCGTAAACCTGATCTTTTATGGAATGGTAACCACATCAAATATTTTACAATGTCAGAAAAAACAAGTGATACCAGTAATATCTTTAATTGTAGACTTCGTTTTGTTCATGTTAAATTCAAAGTCATTCTACGAATCTATGAATCTTTCTAATTTTATAGACTTATAAGATTTTTACTCATCTCTATGTATAACATTCACACAAAGCAACGAAAATAATTGTAATACCTCAAAAATGTTACTTGGAGACTTTTGTCAATATCCGTAAATTTGGTCATTGTTATTATGATTGAGCTGTTTGAACGGACTTGATATATTTGTATTTGTGGTTGCACAGAAGGCGTGGTCCCGTCGCGTGAATCCCCGCTGGTGGTGACGCTGCGGTCGCCGCTGCTGGCGGCGGGCGGCGGCGAGGTGCGCGACGCGGCGCTGCCCGCGCTCGAGCTGCTGCGCGCGCTGCACGCCCTCTCGCGGCACTGGCACACGCTCTACCGCGCCGCCTGCCTCCCCGACCACCGCCCGCTCGTACCGCACACCGAATTCATTAACGCCAAGGTGATCATGCTCATAACAATATTGTCAACGTTAACTCTGTAGTGTTAAAGATTAGAAGGGTAAGGTAGCGACGTAGAAGTAACCAAACCTGAGTGCAGTTTGAACACTATTATAGAAAATAACGCTTATTGTATGTGAGCGACGTAAGTAAATACTGCCTCATTGCAATTTTCCGTTCGGCATTGTCTCACACATCTGAAGACCCGTGTACGACGTACTTTAACTAAAGTTCGCTGACGTCGATCTGAGAACCGAAGTTTGTTCCACAGTCCGCGGGTTTGTACCAAGGAAGAGTGACCAATAGAGTGGTAAATGTATACCACGAATACCGGTGGGGCCAAGATATTAAGTAACATACAATACTTGTTTCAGCTTGCTGCTAAAGCCAATCGGCAGCTACAGGATCCGTTAGTAATCATGACTGGAAATCTGCCACCTTGGTTGAAGAAAATTGCCTATGCTTGGTAAGAAGATTATATGTATAATGTTTTCTATATGTAGATTCTGAAACTCAAAAACATAAGTTATAAGTGCCATTTCATTTTATTAATATTGGCCATACGTCATAATTATGTTATTTAAATCATGGAACAATAACATTATGCTAGCTTTCTTTGAAACTCAGTGTCGCCAAACTTACACATTTACAGGTTAAATTTCTTGCGCTACAATTCGTCAAAGAAAACAAATTACATTGAAGTATGTCAAATACAAAATAATTCTTAATAAATACAATGTTATATCATTTGAAGAACTTATTAAAAAAAATGTGTCATGTCGAAATTTACTTAGTAAAATGTGCAACGAAAAATTTTAGCTTTATTTTGATATTTGTTCATGAAAGCGAAACATCCTTATAATGGTGTATGCTTTCGATGCAGCCCATTCATATTTCCGTTCGAGTGTCGCCACCTGCTGTTCTACGTGGTGTCGTTCGACCGCGACCGCGCGCTGCAGCGGCTGCTGGAGGCGGGCGGCGAGCGCGCGGCGGCCGGCGCCGACGAGCGAGTCGCGCCCCGCCTCGACCGCCGCAAGCGGACCGTGCAGCGGCACAACGTGCTGCGACAGGCCGAGCACGTCATGCAGGAGTACGCACACTCCAAGGTAACGTCGCGCCACTTGTAACATCATCTCAACCTGTTCACTAGTTCCACGTCTATGTAAGATTTGTGCGAAATTGTACTATACGACATCTCGTCAGACCTGAATCACGCTTTTGAAGTTTTCGGCAACAATAAAATTACATATTCAATATTGAAAATAATTTATTTATCTAGGTATTATTTCAATACACGTATGCACGTCATTTATCGATTCTATCGCCGTTTCGGAAAGGTGCTTTTACATCGAGGAAAAGAGACGGCGAAAGAATGAGTTCCGAATGTCAATAATCCGAGCTCGGCCGCTCCCCTTTAGCATAATATCTCGCCTAGCAGTAGATTTCCTCCATATTTGTGATTGTAAAAATAATTTCAGGCTCTCCTCGAGATTCAATACGAGAACGAAGTCGGCACCGGTCTCGGTCCAACCCTGGAGTTCTACGCGCTCGTCTCTCAGGAGCTGCAACGAGCCGACCTGGACCTGTGGCACGGCAGCGAGAATTTCAAACAGAAGCCGACTTCGTTTGCCGGCGAGATCGTCAAGAGCCAACCGCCGGTGGTCACCGACCGTTCGTCGGACGCGGCCGCGAAACTGGCGTCGTCGGTGCGCGACGCGTTGAACCTCGACGAGGACAGGTCGCCGGAGCCCTCGGAGCTCGAGAAGGAGACGTCGATCCCGTCGCCGGCGCCGGACGCCACGTACGTGTCGTGGCCGTGCGGTCTCTTCCCGCAGGCGATCGGACGAAATGCTCGCGCGACGCATCTGTCGCGCGTCAAGGCCAAGTTCCGGTTCCTCGGCAAGTTTATGGCCAAAGCTGTTATGGATTCGCGGATGGTGAGTTTGGAATTAGCGTTTTAATTTGCTTTTGTATTAAAACGCATATAAACCGACTCTATGTTACGATAGCAACCGACCGATATTAATAATCTGACAACCTTTATTCATTGTTTTTAATTGATAACAAATAAAAAATATTGTTTTTACGCATTAGTTTGGAGGAGGCAAAAAACTTATTTTGGGTTGTTGGTGTGTGACAGGTGGATATCCCGCTTTCGGTGTCGATGTACCGATGGGTTGTGAACGAGCAGCGCTGGCTGACCCTGAGCGACGTTCGGCACGTGGCGCCGGAGCTGTGGCGCTCGCTGTGCCGCCTGCGCCGCGTGGCCGAGCGCGCCAACCACATCGCGCAAGACACACGCCATTCCCCCGACCAGAGGACGCATATGGTACGGATGCAGTCAACAATATGTGTTGTACAAATTGTACGCAAGTCAATGTAGTGACGTGACACTTACATTTGTCTCCATTGCCATTAGGAGTGGCGGCATTATGATATGGAAACTTGAATTATGTAGTGATATTATGTTTTATGTTGGTTCAAGCACAGTTATCATCTAAGTGCCAACGGCTCCATTTACACTGTTTACAGATAAGCGGTCTCGAGCTAGACGGATGTCCTATCGAGGAGCTGGGGCTGGACTTCATATTGCCGGGCGACGGCTGCACGGAGCTGCGGCGCGGCGGCCGCGACACGCCCGTCACCGCGCACAACCTGCACGACTACATCGCGCTCGTTACGCACTGGTTGCTCTATGAAGGTACGGAATGCTCTTTCAACTGACGCCAAAATCATTGTACAACAAAGTCAACTGAAACCGGTATTACAAATTTCATTATCCATACAATAAATTATCAATATAATATGATAAAAAATGTCTTAACAGTATCATTCAGTCATAGTAGTAAGGATTCAATTAAGAAAGAGGTAATCATTAAATTCCATTTTCACCACTATACATAATGTTTGGTACATACATTTAACAGTATAATATATTAATTTCAGGTGTCATGAAGCAAATGGAAGCATTTAAGGAAGGGTTCGAATCAGTATTCCCACTAGCCAATCTCAAAATATTCTATCCAGAGGAATTAGAACAAGTATTTTGTGGAAGTCCATCTGGTAAGCTAATTTATTTACTATATCCTTAGCAATTATTTTCATACATTTATTCTTGTGTTTGAATTGTTAATATTTCATCATTGTCTTATTTTTCAATATATGGAAAAATATAATGACATTGAAATGGAAAGATCCATTGTTTTCGAGTCCCGGCATCGAAATCCGGCCGAGGCAGTCGTTTATGTAAAGGTAGTTTACTATTGAGTTGTTTGTGTTAGTGTTTTGTTATTTGTTGTTGGCCACGACGCCCGCGTCTCATGGAAGCCTAGTGGGTGGGAGGGAGTAAGCCCGAAAAAGTCCCTCGATATAGTTACATATATTACAAAAACTTTATATCCGTGTTGTAGGTGGTCGCGAGCAGCGTTGGGAGGCGCGTATGCTGGGCGAGTGCATCCGGCCCGACCACGGCTACACGGCAGAGTCGCGCGCCATCCGCATGCTCATCGACATATTGGCATCGTACTCCCGCGACGAGCAGCGCCTCTTCCTTCAGTTCGTGACTGGCAGCCCGCGGCTGCCCACTGGAGGTGCTATACAATTTTTACTCGTATACCATAGCAAGTTCGACTCTACATAGTGGCGTGTGTAGACTTAGTGACGTCGCTGCGACATCTTTTAAATTCAGCGATGTGTTTTTTTTATATTTTATTAATTTAATTTCATATCGATTTTTGTGTACATTCATTTACGAAATTTCTTAATAATGACTAGCTTTGTCGTGACGTGATATTACAATCCTATTACTTATTCTATAGATACCTCTCCACTGAACGAGGGATCCTCATAGAATGTTACAAACATAATTATTACAACCTGATGTTGGTGCTTTGTCTCAACTATATCCATTCATCTCACCTATATAGGGAAAAAACGTTAGGTGGGTATGTGAGAGTGAACGCATTTATTTTATTTTTATACATGTTATAAAATACTTTCAGGTTTCAAAGCGCTAAATCCGCCGCTGACGGTAGTGCGCAAGTCCCTGGAATCTTCCCTGGATCCGGACGAGTACCTGCCCTCTGTGATGACTTGCGTCAACTACCTGAAGTTACCGGACTACAGCAGCGCCGACGTGATGCGCGCAAAGCTGCGTCTGGCCGCCTCGGAGGGGCAGCACTCCTTCCACCTATCGTAGACGCTACGCCCCCTTCGGCTAAATCCAACGTTTACCCCCTATATTGATCTTATATACACGTGTGAATGCGGTTAGTGATATTATTATTAATTACTTTAGCGGCGTGCACGCTCAGAGTAACTGTTTATGTGCAATCAGAGTGTTTTATTTACCCAATGTGACAGACACTAAAAGTGCTGTGTGTTTCTATAATTTTGTTTTCTTTTGGATTATACTTTAGATCACAGACATATGTTAATAATTATATTTTGTGTTAATTTAACGTGAGAGCTTTGTATATTTGTTTGTCGATACTTGAGAGACCACTGACTCTACAGTAGTGTTTGTGTTGCGAATGCGTGACGTGACGTGACCGGATCGGCGTGGACAGGACGAGGGACGGCCCGACGGTCCGACGCCGCGACGGCGAGGGCGCACTACCGACACAGCCACCTTTGTTTATATTACGTTATTACATAAGCTATGTCTGAAGGACCATTGAACGCCTCCTTCAACAGCCCCCTATGTGTTATAAATAGCATTTAATACCAAATGGTGTATGTTTTGATGAAAGTTTAATAAGTACCGTAAAGGAGTAAAGAAAGAGTGCAAAATTGAATATGTAACAATTTCAATAAAACCATGTAAACATTTTTGATCTAAATGTGAAGTTTTTTTGTCACCTACATTCTTATTTATGAATAGTAAAGTTACAGTGGCAGGAGCGAAGTGGTGCATATGATTAATGCATCCAGCCAGTTTTCCGATTCTACCTGTTAAGAAAGAATAAATAAAAATCTCAAAATTCTGTGTATTATGTAACAACAGAAACATATTTATTCATGATTAAATTTGATTCAAATAAAGATAGTCTGTATTTTATCAACATATATTATTTATTTTTATTTTCTACAGATTCCTTACCCAGAAGCACAATATCCCATAATCACATGACAAAACATAGTCACTACACAAATTAAATACATAGAGAAATGATTCTTAATTGGAATCTTAGCCGGTCTGATCTACACACCTCTCTGAAATCTGGGGCTATCCTTACACTTTTGACAACTGCCCAGCTCAACTTGAAGACATACAAATATATTCAATTAGGGTGCTTTGAACCTATTGGATAGATGCTTTCGCAACAATATCAGAGTTAACATGTTATGGTTAAAATTATGATTTACAAGGTTTTCACTTATCAATGATAGATTGAAGGAAAAAAGACTACATTAAAATCAAAATAAGCTGAAGATTGATCTCTGATGTTAACATGAAGTTGGTATTATGTTAACACAAAACTTGATTCAAAATGTAATTGCTTATAAGTGTAAACTGGCTATATAATTCTCTATTACACATGGATAATAAATCTCCCATTCAAGCATAAGGAATAATATCACAAACTGTCAATAACTAAATAAATCTATAACTTATAATAAAACATGGGATAAATAATTGTCTTACTTTATATTTACATGATCAAACAGCTATTACTTAGTTGTAAAATGCATTTTTAAACACTTAAGGAGAAAACAGGTATTTAATTATGCATATGTTTTTAGATATGTTATTATAAATAACATAATGTATTACCATATTAAAACCTGTCCAAGATTGTGCCCATTACTGCACTACACAAAGTCAAATAACAGCTACATACTAATAAATTGAAAATGATGACAAACATTTCCAGAAACATCCAATACTACTTATAACATTTTATGTCAGGTTTACAGTACCATTGCAATCCATCCGAGTATTAAGCAAGAACCACCAATGGGTGTAAGACGGCGTAAACCCCTCTCGCCTGTGAAGGCGTGATAGTAACATGTACCGCAGAAAAGACCCATTCCAGCTACGAAGAAAGTGCCAGCCTAAAAATAAATAATTTCAATGTAGTACAACATTATAAAAATGAATAGAGTTCAAATAATTTCCTATGTACCTCTTGAACATTCAATTGTTAAAGTATGCAGATCATCATGGAAATTTTTAATGAATGGAATTAACACAGAATAATACTTACAATGTATGGACGCTTGCAAAGTGGTACTGTCATCAGAGCTAGGGTATGCAGAAAGTGAAATCTATTAGCTGTGTCGAAGATTTTGCGCAAGTCCTCTTTAGTCTCTGTCTCCGGGAATGTGCGGTGTGCACCCATCGCACCCAGAACTACTGCAGCCGCCCCACTGAGCCCCGCTAATCTCACAAACGGACCCGCTTCTTGTGCTAGTTGCCAGAGAGGCATCTTTACGATTATAGGGGCTGGAGGAGGCTCTACAGGTTTACTTTTGAAAACACCCTGCAGATAAATATAAGAGATGTGAACAATATATGGTATTATAAGAAGACTTACAAGTTGTGTACTGTCACTATGCATGCATAATCTATTACTACGGCATATTATCTCGTTTTTTTGCTGTATCACGTTTCCAACACTTACAATATTGCGTAAAACATTCATAGCTCCTTCCGTCACCGTGTTAATCATAAGTGTGTCCACAATATTAACCATACCTTAAATTGTTTTTAAACTTGAAATAAAATGGGATAAATCTATGTTAATAAATCGAAGAATACAAAATATATTTGAATTATAATGGTATTGATCCGAGTTCCGAATCTACACAAATCTAAACACTTGACAAATATAAATGTCAAATGCCAATGTTGTCAATCACCACAGAGTACTTTTGTATATAGTAATTTAGATTAAATATGAACTATTTAATAATGTAAAACTACCCGCTCATGATATAGCTTTTTTGTTGAATAACGTATAAGACTATGCGCCCATTTTGTTTCTGTTAGAGGGCGCTGGTTTCTATGCCTCCCAATTTGATATAACATGCAGATAAGAGCGAACACCCTCAAAACCACATCACCACAATACGATCAGGTGGGACTGTAGTTAAACATTAACTTATAATTTTATTAATACCAAATAACCCTTACTTATAGACACCAAATCTTGTAAACTAAATAAAAAAAATGGGATGGTAATTAATAAAAAAGAGAAGTTAACAAATTACAGTTTTTTAACTAATGACCGTTTAAAATACACACATCAAAAAAGTCTAAGCAACATGCAGTTTTTTTATCTTTTAACCAATTTATAGTATTGTAATGTAT
>DWJN01007054.1:0-10240 GCA_018248895.1 Carystus phorcus | reverse complement strand
CCCTCGCACGACAAATGGGAAACTCACTCTCCACACTCGGCCTCACCGGACGGTTTCGCCTTCGACGCGCCCCCCACCGCCGCTGCCACACCGTCGAGTACCGCCGAACCCACCAGCACCGAAACCCTTCGAGTCTCCCCCATGATCCGCGAATTCGTCCAAACCATAGATGATCGAGAGTGGCAGAATTCCCTGTTCGGACTCTTACAGAGCCAAACCTACAACCAGTGTGAGGTTGATCTCTTCGAGTTAATGTGCAAAGTTCTGGACCAAAACTTATTCTCACAAGTGGATTGGGCGCGAAACACCGTGTTCTTTAAGTATCTAAAGGTGAATTTCCAGATAAGTATGCTTTCCCATCCCCGATCCTTAAACCTCTTTCCGGTGTACACCAAATTTACTTGCGAATGTGCTTGCGCCGCAATGCATGGGTTCATGAAGCTCGTAATTGAACATTGCGAATGTTTATTATGTGTAATTTGCGCGTGCGACAGAACTGAGATGTGTGTGTGTAAGTAGGGGCACGTGTGACGCATCGGACGGAGCGATCGATCCGCCGCGCCGCCCGCGTTTCGCCGCGCCTCAGCAATTGGGTCAAGTTCCCACGACAAGCGTGCCGTTCGCCGTTACCGTCGCGTTTCTATTATACTCGGTACGCAAACGTGCTTTACTACACTAATACACAATGTGGTGTGGTATGTACGCTAATTGATGATTTCGATCTACGATCCAAATAAATTTATAGTCGATGACCGTGTCAAAACCAGTTCGACGCGTTTCCTGACGTTAATTACTTTTTATGTCATCACATCACTCTACGATCGTCATTAGTCTGTGCTAGCGAATTGTTATGTAGGTCAAGATTTTTTTTGTCATCCGTGTTACGTTGGTTACGTTCTTAGTCTAGATATGTTAGCGTGACGTGCAGGATCAGAATACATACAATAATAAGATTGAGAATGAGGAACATGAGGAGTGCAGCGGCAGCGGCCGTCGTACTGTGGTCGTCGAACGATTACGTAAGAGCCGCAGCCGGTTACGTGGTCTTGCGACGTTGCCGCTATGTGCACTTCACTTCGTCTCACTCCAGCAGACAGTCTCCACTCTAGCAATTTTCATTTGTGCTAAATGACGCAGCTTATTTACGACCCATTCTTAGAATTAGGTCGATGTCGGACGTACGTGAATTTCGCTCCACTGAGCGAAAATTTTTACGGAAACGGTTCCAAAAATTTCCTCTTTCAGTAACCATCAAGACCTAACTCCAATATCGATATTGTAGTAAATGCCTATCTACTACCGTAAATAAGAATGTAAGTGTGTCAATAAAGATATTTGTCGTAAGGAGGGGTAACGCGATAAGAGAATGGTGTTGATGACCTACGCTTTCTCCAGACGGATGTGATGTAACGGTATGGCGTGCGGGGCGGCAACGCTGCACTTTCGTCGGCGCACTTGACACAGTGCCCCTGGCCGACTTGCCGCGAGAAAGCACTTTTTACCGCGCGCGTAACCGTCGGTAACGGAGACGCAACTAGTTGTGCTGCCTTTCTTCGCTTTCTCTTACATAATGCGTTACCAGTTACGATTAGTCGCATAACAACACAGTGAACTTGAGCGGTCGATGACGCTGCTGTACGTCGTTGCTTGGAACTTGCATGTTTTTTTTTGTTTTTTACTTGGCGTCTTTATTCTTCCTCTTTATAATATAGTAGGTCTTTATTAAACGGGTTTATTGAAGAACCATTTATAAAGGAACGTATTGTAAGTCTCGGGGAGAAGAGCAGTTCCGCTCGTAGCTTTTTCAATCTTAGGGTTGAATAACACAGATGGTAGTTCGCAAGGCAATGTGTATGTATGGGTTCAAATAACGTCAAATCAAAATACGAGCTTTTGATCTGGCAACCGTGTCGTGAAACTAGATTATGAAATTAAATCAATTGATAATGTACTGGGACCAATTTCGAATATAAAGAAATAATCAGTATTTCGTCAAATTGCTTGTCTTCTTTTCAAGTCTAGATATTAGGTAACGGTGTGTTTCGAAAGAAATAATAGTCACAATAAGTGGTTGAGTAAATTATCGCTCTACATAATCTAGTGCACATTCGACATTTCGGCTGGACCGGCTACGCAGTTCGGCCTACATTTAAGTTATCTAACGCGGGCCATTTGATAAGAAATACATTTATCAATTTGAATTGGAAATTGACGCACAGGCAATATAAAGTTATTTAAAATCTTATTTAATCCCCGTTGCCAGTTAAATTAAACAACATAGAATTAATAGAACTAATATAAACCAGAATTAATTTAATTGACATTTTAATGAATGATTGACTTATTTACTAAAATATTACCGATCGCCATTTATTCGAAGACACTAAAGATATAAAAGTAGGAAACATTATTTACTTAACTGCCCTATAACTTGCCTTCGTAATCAGTTATACGGTTTCATTAATACATCATATATGTATAGTATCAATATAATTTCTTTAATGCCACATTCTATAAATATTCGTTTGAAAGGACGTCACTTATATTCATAGTATCATGATATCTAGCTGCGACATATTAATTTCACGTGTTATGGCGTGTTATCTGGCACGCGACTTTGACCCAGATAGGATGTAACTGAGTGCCGACATATCAAGCTAAGATGGCCGCTCCAAGGGAATGTTAAACTATTGCTGTGATTTAACACTAAAAAGAAAGGGAGGCGATCTTTTGACCAATTTTAAATCGGTGTTCGACGATTCTGAAAGTATTTATTTCCGTGTAATGACTTTTCATAAGTTTTGTTATAATGAAAATAGTTTGTATATGAATAAACATTAAATAAATCGTGATATTATTATCTCAAAATGTATAAAAATAACAATTACCCAGAAGGACTGCGCTGGGTTATTTGATCCAAGCTACATTCATTAAAATTTACGATATCCTATTGCAGGTATAGGTAGGTTATAATTGATATGAATGTTATATTGTTGTGATTGTTACAAGCACTCATTCTAATTATTTTGAAGTTTTATAACAACTGTTGTTATGTTATCGCAAACAGTGTTATTGAATGTTCTTCTATATCATGGCTTAGCGATCGTCGACAAACAATTGCAATCTTTGGCTAAAGATTCAGACTGAGAATGAATATCAGGAAAGGGTAACTCAATTTGAAGTAAATGCAAATGTTTCCTAACTGATCAGTTCAAGTAATGACGAGCCAGGTGACAACAGGCTAGGTAATCAATTAATTACTACGTTATATACTTTATTGTTCGACTTTGGTGAATTCTTCTTCTATAGACTTTGTTTTTCTTTTATCACTGAACAGATGAAATTGTAGTGGAAGGGTAAAGCGATACGAGTAAACAGCACTTACATATCTAAAAAATGCTATCAACTAGTTTAGTAGATTGCCTACTTAGGTTCTTTAAAACTTATGTGGACCAATTACCATATTCAAATGGTATCATAGTCATAGGTTTAAAAATTATAATAAATTATAGAAACCCCAATGATTATAAACGTTGTTTTTAGAAATTGAATTAAACAGTATTGTTTTTCCGCTATTTCCAATTATCCAGTTATATTTCAAACCATACACCCTTTACGCCGCGGGTCAAATGACTCCTTGTCTTGGTTCCAGGAAAGATTGTTTTACGTCTTTCTAGCGTTAGAGTTATATACTAAGTACGTGACCCCATGTTATTGTATTAAAAAATGTATATAGGTACTTTATACTCGTTCATCATAATTTATTTTACCTTATCAAAGTTTGGGCGTCGTAGAGACATTGTCGTCGTGCATGTATTCATTCAATTAGACATTGCTGCACTCTGAAAATTCATTAAATAGTAACCAAATGGTACGTTATCGAGTTAGATTAATTTCGATAGGTTAGATAGATAGTTGGTTTTGACAGTCCGATCTCGATTCATCGTTGAGCAAGCGGCGTGCGGTGTGCCGGTGTGGCAATAACTCGGAGCTCTAAAATTCAGTTGTAACATTTCGTAAACGGCAAATTTAACGCGCTCGCGCACCGCCCCGTGTATTCTAATGCAACTCGATAGAATTTGGGTCACGGAACGACGCCGTGAGTCGCCCGCGACTTGTCAGATAGCTGTTCGGTTCGATATAATATGTTGTCGTTGACAGTATCCTTGCGGGTATTCAATTTAAATTAATGTTACGTTATTCAATATCACGGCAATATAAAAACGTTTAAAGAAATTCCGGTGGAACAGTCGCTAATACCACTACCGACACACAACCATCTCGTTCTCTCCTCCATCACGACCGATCGTTAGTTGATTCGATTTTATTGCAATCAAATTTAATAAAATCATAATACAAATATCAACAACAACAACGATTACGTAACGAAATAGTATGAATAACCAACATTGTAATTGAATATTTATCGCTAGCGAATTCAGTTCAATTGTTTCCTGCTAATGCAATGATACCATTTCAGCGCTCTCCAAAAAACTATTTCGTTACTCAACGTTGCACTAACATCGGTCGATATCTCCCTCTGGCATCTCTCGACACAGTTGTGCCCTTGTTGCAATGCGGATTTCGTTTGTTTTAGGTCGATGATCAGATGAAGCTTCTTCAGCACTCGTGGTCCGACATGCTGGTGCTCGATCACCTCCATCAGAGGATGCACAATGGCCTACCCGACGAGACCTCCCTACCCAACGGACAGAAGTTCGACCTCCTCTGCCTAGGCCTCCTGGGCGTGCCCTCCCTCGCGGATCACTTTAATGAGCTACAGAACAAACTAGCCGAACTCAAGTTCGACGTTCCCGATTACATCTGCGTGAAATTCTTGCTTCTGCTGAATCCGGGTCAGTATTTTGGCCGACGTTCATAAATTAGTGTTACGAAACGAAGGCTTGACGCGAACGTTATTTTGATTTGTGTTTTTGTTGTTATAATATATATTATATAATTTTCAATTTCACGTTTCACTGTTTATGTTAATGGTACATTTGAAAATATTCGGTACTGCTGCGCCTAAGTGGCTGTGGACAGTTTTGAAGAGTTATTTTGGCGTTTTCAGAGGTAAGGGGAATCGTGAATGTGAAGTGCGTCCGAGATGGATACCAAACGGTACAAGCCGCCCTACTCGACTACACATTAACCTGCTATCCCTCGATACAGGTAAGCTCTATTGCTTTACAGTTATATTTTCATTTCACGTCT
Organism: Carystus phorcus; assembly: GCA_018248895.1. Taxonomy (NCBI): domain Eukaryota; kingdom Metazoa; phylum Arthropoda; class Insecta; order Lepidoptera; family Hesperiidae; genus Carystus; species Carystus phorcus. The sequence continues at coordinate 5,026 of DWJN01007054.1, read as the reverse complement.
TTCAGGATTTTCTTGGTAAGAAACAACCGATTTGTCCCTCCGAAGGTGCAATAAGTCCTATGGATCGCTAATAAGTACCTTTGATTTGGGGTGGTATAATGGTGAAAGTAATAATAGGTAATTGAAGTGATCGAAAACACTGGCATCATGCATATCAACAGAATAAATGAGTCATCTGATTGACCATAGCCGTGTTCACAATCTGTGAAGCCGCTTGTTGATTGAATTTAACACTACGATCGAAGTACATCAAAAATATTTCACTGTTCACGTACAGAGGGAGTGCTGTAAAGTAACTGAACGGCACTACAGAACTGTCCAGAGTTAAGAGACATAGAAAATACCAAACATGAATCGCCTTATTACAAAATAAGGTTACACCACGATTATCAAGTATAGGTTTATCTTTCATACTATACTTTAAGCCAAGGTTCATTTTACTCGGTCTAATAGAAGTTTTAACCGGTACTTTGTTACTCCACGTTTTGTAATACGACCGTATGTCTTTACTTGTTTAATCCGTACTGTACTGTTACTGACAAATTACTGGAACAGTCGATGAGCGACAATAGTATTTAGTAATATAATGACATTAACCGATGACTATTTTGTGCATTCCAGGATAAATTCGGTAAACTGGTGATGGTTGTTCCCGAGATTCACGCGCTAGCAGCCCGCGGTGAGGAACACTTGTACCAGCGACACTGTGCGGGGCAGGCTCCCACACAGACGCTGCTCATGGAAATGCTACACGCAAAACGCAAGTCAGTATCACCACAAATATATTATACCTAACTAATACACTTCCAGCTTTTACCACATAACCTGTACTTCTACACACCATTTCCATAGGTTGAAAATTGCCTTCTCCGTACGATTTCTAAAATGTATCGAAAATCCTTTTCAGCTTTATCTTCTTCTATGGAAATCTAAATAACTTTAAAAGGAAATTTCTAGACTTTTGGTCTTTTTAATATGTTCTAATCCTTGATCCATAATTTATATTTGTCAATGAAACACTTTCTTCTATATTTATCTTGGCCCTAGTTTTTCTATAAGCGATAACTTAACGATTATACAATTTTTATATTTTACATTTTTCTTGTACAATAAGTTGTTTGTATTTTGTGTATATATACATGAGGTACGTGACCAATATCACCCCACCGCATCGTATTAAACGTTCGTTTGAGAAAGACGTGGCGTGTCACAAAGCAACGTTAATGAAAGGTGCAGTTTAACTATGCCATACACAAGAGTTATTATAAACTAAACCATAAATACATAGTAATAATGTAGACGATCTGTACCAATTATTACTTAATAAGAAGTTTAATATTAACAAATTGTAGATTATTATTTCTGAGAAGTTGATGCATAATAATGAGTTTTTTAAGGATTACTTATTGATTCTACTGAAATTAAGTTAAAAGGTATTACAATCAACTCTGAAATGGATACTAAATTTAGAACATGTAGAACATTATTTCGCATTATGTTTGTATAAACGTTGTTTGTATTTATATACGAAGAAGGCTACTTATATGGGCAGTACAAGATATTTCTTTTTTATTTACACATAGTTGGAATAAAATTGTAGTAACATGGTATTCAAAGATATGGATGTAACATATGCCTTTATGTTCCTGTTTTGTAGGTCTATAACAGATAAAATGCAGTAATATGTCTCGTTCTAGGCCGAATGGAGGCGAAATGGTTAACCGGAATGCTGAGCACACATCGACTCTAGACAGATTGTACGTTATTATTATGAAATATCACTATATACTTCATTTACTGATTACATTGTATAACATTCATTATATGTTTATTAATAACTCACGCTGCACGATGGAGTTACCAGTTCAAAATGTTTTTGATTTCGTTTCGTGTCATTTTTTATTTTCACAATACCGAAATGAATTATCTTTGACGAAACAATTATATAAAACTGGCAGCTCTAGGCTTGCAATGTCATTCGCTTTTATTCACATCTCTACGACATATTATCATGAGCTTTGACATATCTTTGCAATACATACATTGATGATAGAACGTTTAAATAATCACAATAATTTTATGTATATTATCACTTTGATCATCGTTCATACCGCAAGATGTAAATATTATGTGCCATTTCACCTGAATAATAATTATGCGTTGTCCTAGGTAGCCTTTGCCACATTAAACCTTTTTTTATTTACATTTAAAATATTGGTCGAGATAACTATTGGACGGATACCGGTATATTTTATCATAAATTATGCTACGTATAGGTTACTCTCATTTAAAATTCCTATCTAGGGACAAAAATAAATAATTTTGTATTACGTAGGTAGTTGTTTAGAATATTACTATCAACAGTATTACCATATCTTGAATTATTTGCTTATTACTTTTTCTCATATAAATGCTACAAATGATGTTATTTGATGAGAAGGGTTAAGCGTAGTTTATTTCAAAGTAACATTTCCATAATATATAACTATGTTATGGAACTATAGCGGTTTCTATCAATTCAGTTGGTGTGATGTTCTTCTATCTCATTGATTAACTAGCTATGAAAGAAAAACCGATGAATCAGAATAAAAATTAAAACAAAACGTATATAAAAGATTTTTTACATAGATCATATTGATTAGTTAAAATGGTTTAGTAAAGAAGGAATTTTAAGTAAAGCAATGTATATACATATATATGGCATCAAAGTAAAACGAAAAAAGTGTTTTGAAGTCACTATAACACCGAATTTAAGTATATTTTTTTTACTTATTAAAGGTTTTCAAATATCTATCACAATAGAACCATTTAAATAGCTACTATACAAAATCGAAAGAAATTAATTTGATCTAGTTTAAAAAAATCTATAAGACCAAAAGATAAAGGTATAATTTATCGTAACTATGACACGAAAAACATATTATATTATTTTGTAAGTCAATTTTCAAGTTTAAATTTATAAGCTGTACTATAATTAAAGAGATATATATTGCAGGTAAATTGTTAAAATACTGTCGTAATCTGAAAATTATATATGAGTTATACTGATGGTTGGATAAGGACATTGTAAACTAGACAACTATGAACGTTTTTTTTAATAGTATGCGATCGTCTTGGATAAGGATTATTGTTATACATATCTATTATGATATTTTATATCTAAAGCAGCGTGAGAAATTAGCCTCACGTTTTTAAGTTAAAAACTCCTCATACAGGGTGTAGATGAGATGTGTTTTTATGATAATTGTAATAATCAGACCAATGACGCCACACATTTCATATCACGGTTGTTTACTAAATTGATTAATATTGTAGTATATTATTGAACTATTCTCCAGAATGAGATTAAATCTAGATTGAAACTAAGCGGGATTATTAGTTACAAACAGACATTGAAATTGGGTTATGTGGTTTGTACCCGTAATAAGATTAGTATATTTATCGACTTCATTATGTATCAATTAATTGATACCAAGTAGACATGTGTTTGGTTTACGTTTGCGAGTAACTATTGCCATTGTTTAGGGTGATTCGGGAAACAAAACTAAACTGAAAGGCAAGTGTATACGTCAGTACGACCCAGTGACCCGCGCATATAAAACATATATATTATTTATAATATAACGGTCGTGCCATACAACGAGGTTTTGAAAGTAACGAGATTTCAAAAGAGATATATCGGAAACGAAAAAAATTTACTTTTTTTTTAATTTTTTTTATTACCTACGATGACGGGAATATCGGCGATGCTGCTGCACTGGTGTCATTGTGTTTTATTAACAGTAAAACGGTGGTTCTAGAACTCAGGTAAATTATTTAAATTCTTTTCAGTACAATGTAAATTGTAAAGGATCGATTTCGTCGAGAGGATTATAAATGTGCCGCAGTTTTATTTTTTATATAATGTGATGTAAGCAGTGTATTTTGGAACAGTCAAATAATATTTCAAGAGGTATGCTCTCTGTGTCAGGTGCGGATTCCTGCCGAGCGACACGATTGAGCCGCATTCGCCCATCTAGATTGCGTAAGCATTTATATTAAAATTGTACTCGAAGCCTTTCTTGCACTTTCGTCCCACACTTAGTTCAGATGTTTCACCCGAAGCACTTGTATCTGCACGCGGCTATCAAAATAATATTTTACCAATATACTACTTTTAATCATCACTTTGTAAATTTATTATTGTTGTAGAATGCGGCTTGACTGTCGAAAAATTCGCTGGAAACTGGCAATAATCGCTTCATGGTTAAAATGTATAATACAATTTCATATATATCTTGAAATCTCGCTCCAGTCCTCTGAATGGATATTATTAACACTTGCTATCCGTGCTAGCTTAAAACACGCCTGAAGCCTGTATACTTTGAATGTGTTTTCCTTGACAAAAAAAGCACTCGCTTAGACCAACTTCGTTATACGTTCCTCTGTGATTATTTTCATGGAAGCCTTTAAGATACAAAACAGTTAAGTGTTAAAACAATCAACTACGTTAATAAGAGCCGCCATAACCGTTAGTAAGATAATTAGCATTATATTCGAAAAGTAACAATCTACGTCGCATAGGTATACTTTATATTCTACAGCGATATATTGCTGAATGCGTTTTACTGCGTGTCTCTCGATGTCTTTAGGTATTAAACAATCTATCAAATTAAGTACTAATATTTCAACACAGCAACCATTTTATTTTAAAGGTGCATTGTCAACAATATACCTACTACAAACAGTTAATATTTATTCATAGTCTTTAACTACTCAAAAAAAATTAAAGACCAACTGAATTCCAGCGATTTATTATATACTAGTGGCCGCCCGCGACTTTGTCTGCGTGGAAGTCAGTTTCCCGTAGGAATGAGAAGTTTTCCCGACTTAAAAAGACCCTATCTGTTATTTTGATATATAACCTACATTATTGTAAAGTTACATCCAAATCCGTCCAGTAGTTTTTTGTGAAAGAGTAACAAACATTCTCACAAACTTTCGCATTTAAGAAAGCTTCGAATTGTTAAGCTATCGGGAGTTACAC
>DWJN01007053.1:0-10240 GCA_018248895.1 Carystus phorcus | reverse complement strand
GATTATTCAGAAATTATTCGCTAATCAACGTTTCAGAAACTCGAATTGACTTCATAGAACCTTCACGTTAATATGCGTGTTATATGAACGAAATTTTGACAAGCCTTCCAGAAACTGGCGGTAAATCTAATGATATACATAATATACAATATTATTTGGGAGACATCGTTTTCATGCGATGACCAAGTCAATCTTTCTTCTCTTCCCTTCTTAAATGGTTTCACACCGCACCGGGAATACATTTAGTGTTACTGTATGTATGTATGTACTGTATGAGTGACCGCTTATCGTCACTCTTCGCTCAGCAGCTCTGTGTGAGCCATTTACATAAAAAAAGTTAAACCTTAGTGTTAGTATTTATATTTTTTGTTATTACAAATTCAATAGGTTTTTTTTTGCAGTTTAAATATAATTGAATGGTTTGAATACACCATTGAAATGATAATTTCCCTTTATTCTATTTAGGATTACGTCGGTAACTTTATAAACGAAACCCTAATTTTCTATTTTGTCATAATCTCATAATTTCAATAAAAGTAATATTGTAAGCTAAAGTTGAAAGATTAAATAATAATTGCTTAATATTTAATAGCAGGTTTAAAAACGGTAGATATAACTGCTTTTGATTTTTAATGATGTGGGGAATAACGTAAAAAGCCTATACATTTGTTTTAAATAAGTAGATGACGTAGTAGTAACATATTCCTATGTAGAGATGTAGAGACTATCATGAAGTTTTGTTTTACGTAAAATAAGACTTGTATATATCAAATGACCGATGTTACCAGATTGAAATATCGTTTTGTAAACTAAAATTACGATTGAAGTGGCCGCGATGTTATAAGCCTCAAATCATACACTTATTGTACAGTTTACTTAAAGTCTCTGCGCAAATTCTAATAATTTTTAGTTTCATAACTCTCAGAGTATAAAATGCGAAAAAATTAATGTCCCAACCACTTATTTCGAATATGAAACCATTTTCATTACAGCGACCTACACGCGCTTGACTTATTTTTGAACTGAAAAAGTAAATAATTGTAATAAAATATATCCCAACAATTACATTCTGTCGGCCAATAAATTGTAATTTAATTATTAGGATTTCTATTGTTGCAAACTTTGAGATATCTTTTTATGTCATTAGATATATAATTAAAAGTAATGATATATTATTAACAATTATTTGCAGTCGTATAATATATTATTTAGCGATGCAAAAAGTTTACGAATCAAATTAATGTAGCATTTAAAAATTAATTAGCTTCATTCTGAATCAGAGTTATCTCAGGGTTCAAATTGATCTAATAAAGTTTTAGTATAAGAAAACGTTTTTCATTTTAAGTCGATTTCGGTGTCTATATAATTCAATTGAATAACTGTAATAAAATATATGTACTATCTCTTAGTTAAATGTTTAGGGTCGTCATGCTAAGAAAAACCACAATACAACAAGACGGGTTCTTAGAATTAAATATGTAGTCTAAACATAACGTTTGGGAGTTACTGTTGTAATCGACAGGTATTAATTTGATTAATGAAACAGAATCAAATTTATTTGACGTCTATCGACAAACAAAAACTATCAAAGCTGTCAAACTGACCATCTCAAATTAATAGGGTAGTGGTTTGCTTCGGTTAAAAGTAACAGAAAAGCAAAGGAAGTCAAAATAATGCTCACCTTAACTTTAATGTCGTCACTAACTTTTTTCCGTTTGTCACAGGTCGGAGCCGAAGACGCAGTACATTAGCGCCGTAATTATAATTCTTGGATCATTATAATCAAAGTCTGGATCGAGACTGCGCCCGCGCCGCCCGCCGCCCGCCGCGCGCCATTCCTCCGCGCGACGTCGAGCGGTGCACCCGCCTCGTTACTCGCCTCCGCGGATACGGTTTCGAAACGATCACTCAGTGTTGTAATAATAATCACTTACAATTCGCAATACTTATAATTTAGTGAATACATCGGAATTACGATCCGCGCAGTTTCTGTGAACGTTTTCACTAACAAACCGACGAGTGCATTGAGTGTGGAGAAGGCTACATTCCAAACCGGTGTCGTTCTTTAATGGACGACTTGTGTACTACTATGTGTATTTTGTTAGTTAGCTAAGTGACTGGTTCAAATGTAGCTCGCCGCTCGGGTAGAGACTCCCGTGAACGGCGATCGTGTGCAACAACCGTTGTCTGTTCAGAATGTAATAGTGCTCGTAAATCTCAGGCCTATTCAAAAGAAAAATGGCTCGCGGCTCATTGAGTGAAAACGAGCGCCACTGCCTAGACTCGGGCACAAAAAATCAATCGGAGCGAATGCAAGAGACTGATAAACCTGTTAATGATTCCAAACCTAATGGGCTGAGAGTACGCTTTCTGGATGAGGAAGGAAAAACTGAAAGGACGGTCAATGCTGACGAAGTCGACAATGCAGTCGCACGTGTCAAAAAGATACACATCTTGAAAAACAGAAGCTCAAGTGAGACGAGCATACTTTTGAGAAATCCATCGTTAGCAAAAAGGCGTTCTAGCATTGAACGCCGGTTTAGCGATGGACAGAGTGACAATCTCAATAACAATTCTCTTAGCGAGAATCTCAATGGCAAATCAATAGATGTGGATAAATCAGATAAGACTGAATACAGCGCAGAAAATACCAAAGATACGAGCCAGAGCTTTAAGAAAAACTGCAACGTATATAGCGTGAATCAAGCAAAAACATTGACGCCAGAGCGGAAGAAGACAATTCCGTTGACGATTCCGAAGCTTATTGCGATTAAAGAGAATGGGCAGGGAAAATCAATTTTGCCAGCAGAAGTCTGTCTGGGAGATGGAGCAACAGGAAAAGATTTCACAGCACGCGCGATTGGAAGGCTGTCCAGAGGGATAGGACGGCTACTGCGTCGCACAAACAGCGTGCGAATTAGCGAGCCAGATCCTGTCTACAAGGTGGCGTATCTCGGAAATGTTCTCACTGGTTGGGCTAGAGGTAAGTCTTATTTATTACTTCACTTATTTACGTTACTCACACAATATTAAAGAGCATAATACATACAATTAAACTTTGTTGTTATAAACGTAGATGCCACTACTTTAGTCTGTTTATACGGGAAGCTTTGTTTGTAAATATGACGAGCCCTAGGATACACCCCTGAGAAATACCAATGAACTATGTTCTTCGAGTACCTATTTTTTCGTTTGTCAAACTTTATTTCAAAACAAGTTCACTTTTTATCGTAGTGTAAATGTTTGAATATTTACCAGTTTTATAACAAGAACTTCAAAGACGACTATGCTAAGTATTTTTATTGGAAGGCAATTGTCTAATCTCATTTGTACAGTGATTAATTTTTTTTAATTCTGGCATAATTGTATTTGGATTAAACGGATTCTGATATTAGTCAGTTCAATTGCGAACTATTATCTAAATATATATAACACAAAAGTGACTGACTGACTGACATAGTGGATCGGGCTGAAATTTGGCATGCAGGTAGATGTTATGACGCAGGCATCCGCTAAGACTGAGGATTTTGATCAATTCTACCCCCAAGGGGATCAATCAAATGGGGGAAGAAAATTTCTTAACGCGAGCGAAGCCGCGGGCAAAAGCTCGTTGTTTATAATTTAAGTGTATCAGATTGAGCCAGATGAACTGATCATGGCACAACAATAAATAACTATTTTTGTATAGCGAGAAAGTCGTGCATAATAATTTCAAAGGTCTATCTAAATGGTACAAAGCTATAAAATGTATCTATGCATAGAAGAAAATAATGATATGGAAATTTATTTTAATTTATAATATGGAAATGCAGATATTATTTTCCAAAACGAAAAGGCCTCGACATAATACCGAAGGTCACGACATACATAGATGTTTAAACTTCTGTACGGTGTATTTCTGACGAATTTACTGATAGTTAAGGTTAACTGATGTAAAACAAGTAAGGTGTAATTAATCTATTCTCAGTAGTAGCGATACATCTGTGACCAAATTAAAGTAGGACTGAAGATAAATAAACAAATAGGGCTAAAGTTGGCAGGTGGCCTTTGTGGATTGTTAGTACCATGTAAGCCCATATTAATACCAAAACATATTCAAAAATCTCAAATATAAATTCATTGACATATAGCTTAAACAAAAAAGATTATTATGATGCAACCATTATTGAAACAAGACGTCGTGTTTAACGTTATTGAGCTGCGTTTGTTTCTTAACTGTGAAGCAGTAAAAAATATTATTTTTAAGACTAAGCAGGCTGTGTACAGGGTTAACAAAGCAAAGGCAACACGTAAGTAGTTCAAGGCGAACTGAAAAGAGCATTTCGGTCTTCGTTATAATAAACGAATTTTGATCGAAGGCTCAGATTTTCATTTAAATTGGGTAACTTAATTTATCGCGCCTTCATTTTAATATACCTTTTTCGAGAATATTTTGTTTTTGGTTTTTTAATGTGATAAATGTTATCAAAATAATATTATTATCTATTCTTCTTTTTAAATCAATGTTATTAATATTGATAATGTTTGTAACGTTATGATACGTGTTATTCCTAATCTTTTTTTTAATATTTGCATATTAATTTTCAATGCTAAATTATACGTAATAATAAGATAACAGTTAAAGTTGAACTATGTATTTGTTGTTTATTGATAACGATAGTATTAACGACTTAAAAAAAGGAGGAGGCTGTCAATACGTCTTTATTTGTTTTACTTATATATACTTATTTACTTATAATAACATTCAAGAAGAGTATTTGATGTAGCAATTATTTATTGTCGATATTAAATTTAATAAAAAACTTAAAACTTAAACTAAATTGAAAAAAAAACAAAATTATACAACAACTAAACCTAAACTAAAACTAAACAACTAAACCTTTTCAAGTTTTGAAAATCTCGCTGTATTAAGGAAAGGTAGACAGTATTAAATTTTAATACGCCTACAAATTCCTCTATCATCACGCATGTTTCAGCGCTATAGCTGTTAATTTTAAAACACAATAGATACACATATGGTGAGATAACTGAAGATTAAAATAAGATTTACCTTGAGTATCGTGGGAAATGTTTTATCATCAAAAAATTAACGATAACCGGTGAGTGAGGTCGATAAGATCATCGAGTGCGCCATTTCTTATGTTTGTCTTTTACGATGCTTTGACGGTGAAAGTAAAAACTACAGGCGACATTTATTTATCTTCTTGATAGTGGACACCTTAGAATCTGTGCGATCATATTGTATCTTCAATATTGAGACGAACACGTCAAAGTACTCTTACATAAGCTTTTCAAAGGTAAAAACTAAAGTATCTTCAACAAATTGAATGTAAGGTTTAAAAGTATTTAATGCTGTTTCTGTTATCGATTTTTTTTGTATGTGTTATTCGGAAAATGTGAAGTATATTTCACGTTCGTAGCATCAGTATTGTTGGGATGAATACTTCGGGGCGTATCGGGTAGGCTTGAAGTAGTTGCGCGGAGAATTTTGCAAGTCGCGTTTCCTAATGCAGTTTGTAGAGCGAAGCGAAGCGATCTGCGAACTTTCGTTTCCTTAATACTTGTTTAAGTAAAGGCCGCACATACTCAACATTAGCACTGTACTACGTGCTATGAATAGGCTACAAGTAGACGTTCGGAGATTCCGATCGACGTGCTTCTGCTTCTGTTTGAGATCTCTTCTTACTTTTACTTTTCTATTGTTTCTGTAACGATAGGATGTCACACAGATATAATGACCGCTTTAGTTCATACATGTTTTTATATCGGACTGCTTGAACTTGTTCATGTTCGACGTCAAGTATACGATCCGAAATACAAAAGCTTAGAACATCCTTATAAAAGCATATCTAACACTCTTCTATTAACATACTATCTGGTGTAAAAATTTCCAATCAATCCATCGACTACTTTTCGAATATTGCGGTTAGGAATATTGATCTTGAATTTATATGTATACATACGTACGGATTTTATTTACAATCATATATTTGTATTTATATATATTTGTATTTTGCGTGTCATGTACAGAGGACTAATTTAAAAAATCCTCGTAACAACATTCACTTATTAGAATGTCCCACGACAGTAGTTTTCACCCATCAAATCATTACACAAAAAGTGAGTCGTAGATTCGCGAAGTCATCAGCCGTGCGACGTCCCACATCGTGCTCGGAACATTTCGGTTTCTCTTACACGTTAGATAACGTATAAGATAAAGATATCTTTGATCTACAAGTGATTCTAAATATGGGTATATACCATTACAAAATGATTCAGCTTACATACCGCTTTGCGATGCAAAATATCAATTTTTTTTTTCATACAACTATCAAATGTGTTATATGATCAATTTCACTATTAAGCCATAACTGTAGCTTTAATTAGTTCATTTCTATATGTCAAATATTTAATGTCAAAATCTCGATGTCAGTTGATATTCATTTAGTATTGAGGATTAAGTCTTAGTATTTACAGAATTAGGTCGGTTTTTGTATAAAATAATATTTCATTCATAAATTGCATACTCATATCGCGGTCATTTATACTAGTAATTCTTCTGAAATAAGGATCAACTTGTCCAACAAGCGGTGCATCCAGAGCACTGGGATGTATAGCAGTATCAATAACGTCGCGCCGTACTGCGGTTTAAGATATATTATAGTGAATATTGCGAAACTACCACCTCGCTGCGTCCGATAACAATAGCCGCCACATCACATTCGCCAACAAAAGATCAAGTCAACGAGATAACGTAGCAGGTTAAAGTATTGTTTACTTATCTATGGTTAGTCAGGAGAAAAACACTGCGTATATCCGCGGTTGATCAATGGACAGGCCTTTTTATAAACGACCTAAAAAAGGGGGAGGTTCCCAATTCATCTGTATTTTTTATCGGTATGATAAATTTTTACTGGGTATTCATATTCTGATATTCTAGGATTTAATCTTATTTAATCCGATTTAATCTTGTTCTAACTTCATTTTCAAAAAGGTTCTTTTATTGTTTTATTGATATTTTTATTTTTTCTGTATCATTATGCCTTTTAATATACTTAAATAATTAGCGTAATTGGTGTATAACCGTACTTATTATTTCAAATAACATTAATAAATAAGTAATAGATAAATACTAAAAAAAATAAAATACCGATTTGGATTTTTTTATTCGAATGCTGGTGCTTTTATGGTTCCATAATAATTTGAGCGACATCTAGCGAGTATTTTGAATTATCGCTAATTATGATGACTTGATACGTAGGTATGACTTCGGAATTCAAATTTAATACGACTTAATTGAAGTCGGTTTTTTATCTTGTGTCCATTGACAAAGCGATTAATAAATGACTGATAAACGAGATGGCCTACTTAATGGTAAGACCACAAGTGGTGACCTCTGTAGGACTTTACCAAAACTAGAAACATCGTAGATATCAGTCAAAAAGGCTGCATAGAACCAACGTTACTTAAAATTACTCGATTGTCCATATTGTCTAATTGTAAATGCTTACGACTTTGCTCATATGCTAATTTCACGAAGCAGTCGGCCGTTACGTGAAACGTCGGATTCTATGTTTGTTTACAACATGATACTTGACGATGATGACAATATGCTGCGTATTATAGAACATAAATGGAATCTTACGCAATATCACATTTCCAGGACAAAGTAATAAGCAGTGTCAGGTGTTCAATTAGGGACTCAGGCAAATATTTGGGATGTTGACTGTTTTTATATCAAAATATTTAAAACAAGAATTATTAATCGATATATTAATACGTGAAGCAAAAATTTTGAACCCCCTTTTTAAGAAAATTGCGCGGACAGAGGAGTATGAAATTTGGCCCACTCATAGTTTGTATGTAGGAGATTGATTGATTGATGTATTTTTATAATATGCAGTAGAAGCATATGAAATTAATAAAAATAAACATTACACACACTACCATTTGTTTGACACACATACAAGCGTAATAAAGATATGGCACATTAATTGTTTACGTTTATATTGTCAATGTGTAGTAACGCTTTGACACATGTGTTACGGACGAATTTCGACCGCTGACAGGTCTCTAGTAATGTAAAATACTTTAAAACCGCTTATTTAAAAATCCGTTATACATGAAATGTTTCTACGTCACATCTTCGATTACCCCGATTGACTGACAAGTTTGTCAACTGTCAATTAAGTAACAAAACAAAGTAATCAACTGTCAATTAAGGTGTTTCTGAATTTTGAACGAGCACAGACTAGATAGAGCTACGAATTGAACTATGACATCGTTCCCATATATTGTCATGTCACTTGCGAGTGCATTAATTACATTTTGATTGTCATATTAATGAAAAATAATAGAGGAATATTGTATCTAAATATATATAACTTAAACGTGACTGAGTGACTAACACAGTGATCTATCAATGCACAGCCCAAACCACTGGACGGATCGGGCTGAAATTTGGTATGCAGGTAGATGTTATGACGTAGGTATCCGCTAAGAACGGATTTTGATCAATTCTACCCCCAGAGGTATAAAATAGGGGATGAAAGTTTCTTAACGCGAGCGAAGCCGCGGGCAAAAGCTCGTCACTTATAATTTTTATTATAGTCTTATGAAGAATGTTCCGAAGAATTGTTCCGTGTCAAAGTTACATATATTTTTTAAATACAGTTAACATCCCAATTCCATCAATTAGTTTTGTTACATAATCGCGTCAAAATAACCCTAACGGTATTGTTTAGAGAGCCTTAGTCTACGTAGGTAGAACGATGTAAAGGAACGAACGATTACTGCACCTATATTATTATGATGCATTAGTGATGCAACATCGGGAAATAAAAGTATTTGAATGGAATTACAATTATGTGATCGAAAAAAAGTTAAATTTCGGTAATAAATTGGCCGTAGTATTTCCATAAGGTTACAATTAATGTCTAAGATGTTATGCATTTTATGTCATGGCCGCCATTAAAAACTTGGAAGTTTAAATATGTACAATATTTTTTCCAAACGCGCGTCCGTCCTGCCCCGTTTAAACATAAAAATATTTATGTTTTTCCAAATGTTCGATGGACGGCGATTAGTTACAATAAACACTATAATATTTCATGTCTAATTTACAATTTGCAAATTACTTGCGAAATAATGTTGATATATTAAATTCACGGAGCATACAAAGTAATGTGAATATTACGTATATCATAATAAGGCGTAATATCGTGTGTTTTGAAATAATACCGTGTTGCTAGACGGGGTATCTGTAACATTTTGCAATATGACATGAATACCTAATGTAAGTGTCACATGTGCGGCGCGGATTTACGTTATTAATAGCTTTTGCGAAATAACTTACATTATACTTGTATATACTCGTGTGTACAATACTAATAATAACGGTAAAGAAACGGTTCCAAAAAGGCACATTGGATTTTTTTGGGAATTTGAATGTCGCCTATAGGCTACCATCGATTCTCCATCGGTCGAAACACATTTTGTATATACTATATTATTATCTATCGCCCGCTCTGGAGCAGAATGGAAAATGCTGTAGCCGCTGTAAGCCTCCTCAAAATGATGAGGAGAAAATTCACGACATACCTCATGTTTGTTATGTAAATAGCGAACAAGGAAGAAGATAATTACATGTAAGTAGTCATTGTCGTCCGCGGACATCTCAATTAAGTCTTCAACGTTACATTGTTGACGAAAAGGCTACTTCGATCCTTGAGATCTATCCCAAAGAATACGACGAACCGCTTGGCGTAATGTTAAGTTAAGTAAAGGTTCGATTCCCAGCAAGGCAGAAGTTTGAATGATGAGTTTAAATTTCTGTTCTCGGTCTGAGTGTGTGTGTGTAATGGTCATTCTGTGTTGTCCATGGCACCCACGACACGGGGTATCCTAGTGTGGGTCTATGAGTATATAGATTTAATACTAAATGCATGCACTGATCGGTCCGGAACGGTTCGTGGAATAAATTGACATTGACAATAAGGTGACGCTACTGTCGGATAAATTACAAAACTCCGAGGAGCGCTACGAGAGGAAGGAGCGGAAGTTTATTAACAAGTTCGTGTCAGTAATATTGCGCTTAACTTGCCTTTTGAAGTGACTTTACAATCTGTTACCGTACCATGGGTATAGAATTTCTATTTACATACGTAGTTATATAAACAGCTGTTTCTGCGGTTACTCATTGTTGAGTAATGCTCACTCATGTGGAACTCATAAAGCCAAT
>DWJN01007052.1:0-10241 GCA_018248895.1 Carystus phorcus | reverse complement strand
GAACTGTATTATGCCTACAAATAATAGACAACAGCTCAACAGATAGTATCAAAAAAAAATACAATTGGGTACGTAATATGAATGTTTACAATTCTAACATAATCCCACTTTTATATGACTTTTTATACATACCTAAAGGTTGTATTGTAGGATATTATGTACTTATAATTAATATATAACAATTATTATCACAATATATGTACATATGTATAAAGAAGAGCTACTAACGTTACTTATACAGTGTCTATCTAATAAGGCATAATTCTAATATGGCCAATAGAACTCATTTCTTGTGCATTTACACATTTGGAATAAAACTTTTTTTCTGTGAAATAAAGATTTACTCACATAAGGCTAACCTATTTACAATATTTACCAACAACTATGTGGCATATTGAACACAATTATATCTTCATATACGATAATGTAAAGTTGATTGAAGGCATAATTGAATAGATTGACTGGAATATTATTCGAATTAAGTCTTGTAATTCATTGTTCGCTGCGTACTGAACTAACAAGTATGAAAAGAAATAAATGGTTTTAATCCTTTAATAACCCGCTATAGGACACAGGTCAATGCTTCATCTTTGCGAAGGCCTAGACATGTGACAGTACGAATTGGAGGTGGTTAGGTGGCCACACCAAGTATGGGAAAATTTTATACCACCCGAATGGTTTACACATTACTTTAACTATTGTTATCTGCGATAACAACCCTGGACTGACAGCTTATCGTGCTTTCTGAAATATGAAAGTACTCAAAAAGCTACTTATGCCACTATAAGTCATCCATCTTGCTATCAAACGCAAACTGCCGGGCTATGAACGCTTCTAAACACAAATATTTATTTACTAGTATTAATATTATTTATAGCGTTGATAAATGTAATAGCATTATAAATTATATTATGTATAAAGACACAACGCTCGCTTTAATTTAACTGCACTTTAAATTTGTTTAAGTTCACAGTTCTTAAAGTCTTGAAGGCAACAACCATTCTTAATTCTAAGCCAACCTCCCGTAGCTGGAGGTGCATTCTGCTTAACAATGTAAGAAGTAATGACGCTAAATCCCACCTGCAAAAGTTTAAGTAGAATTAGGTCCCTGCTGTGTCCAATTTAGTTTAATCTAGACGGGACTTGTGTTTATAATTTAAAGTAGGTTACTTTAACTGCTCGGAAATTATTAGCCCCTTTTTAGGATCCACCGTGAATTTTCTTTAGCGTATTTGCAATAGGTTTGGTGTTACAGAAATCACTGAATAGTTGTGACTACTAACCATCAGGTTGACCGGTCTTTTGGCAACTGATAAAAAAATATTAACATAGTTGTTTTAACTTTTAGGGATATCATTGGTTCGCACTAAGCCCCCACGCATTACCATTTACATAGAAAGTTGAATTTCCTTAAACTGTGTATTGCATAGGCCACTCGTCCAGCTTGTATCATTTTCTTTACTCTGAAATATGGTGAAAGATTTATTTTCTAAGTGATCATTGAAGCTATCATTATTACCTTTATTTTTTTTCTTTACATGTTTGGTCTTACAGCATAAGATTTATCTTATATCATAATTATAAATAACATTTTAAGTTAATTAGCTGACAGATACTATTATTAAATGACGATAGAGGAACCGGATTGATAAAAGTGTAATTTTTTAATAAAGGTATGTGTATAAACGAAAGACATGTAGCAAATAATATTGGTTGTGTGTAACTAAAACAAGTAAAAAGAAATGCAGAATATAGAATGCCTGTGCATGGTGCCTGCAGGAATCTAACCTCCATGCAGCCTGCAGTACAAAGAAAGACACCTATTGCGAAGGAGTGGGATTATGAAGAGTTATTTATAAAGATTGATATACATTTTTCGGGATAAACATTCAGTACAAGTCTACCGACAAGGAAATGCAACAGGCTTAAATCTGATCAACTAAAATAATGATTAATACTTGTCTTTAAAGGCAGAAAACCTGTTGTCAGCCCACATGCTTATTGAGCGTCGCCTTCATGGGTCGCCCACATCCATATAAGTAACAAGACGGAACTGATTTATTGGGTCTCTTATGAGTATAAATATGTAGATAACTACTATTAGGTATCTAGTGTTTCTGTCCTACCTGTGCCGGCTACTACAATAACAGGCTCCATTTAAAACCAGTTCAATATCACATGTTTCTTGAATTTTTGAATAATAGATCAGTTCTTAGAATAGAAAATATATATAATTATACTGTAAAAGGGGTTATTATGAATATTATATAATTTTTATACCACGTACGTCAAACAAATTATATGCATAACTTTGGTATTCATAGAAATTGTTTAATGAAATGATTAGATAAACAAAAAACTTTGCCTGCCATTAACATGGCAAAGTAATTACTTTTTATTTTATGATTAATACTAAATAAACAGGTTTTATTTTGTATCATTAGGTTTATACTTTTTTGTGTCAAGGTAAAATGTATGGGTATTATATTAACAAATGTGATATTTAAAATAAACAAGTATATAAATATCCAGTAACGATGACGAAGCACATTATTATATTAAATTACCGAGTGAGTTAATAATGTACATAGAAGTGTTAAAGTCAATTTGTACAGTCGCGAGTAGTTTGTAATTCATAAAATACCAAAAACCTAGTCGGAATTATTTGCAAAAAAAATAATTTACTCAACGGCAGTAGAGTCCAAAAGTTAGACAAAAATAGAGGAGTGAGTACCTAAATGTAAACGAGTTTACTTTTAATCCCATTAAGAACACATTTCCGCATTACCAAATTTACATGAAATAAAGCTTAATATATCTACAAGAATATGAAACTTAGTACAATTTATTACAACTAATATAGTTTATTATTCATTGTAGCAAACACAATTTAAGATAGACTATAAAAAATTATATAGATGAACGACACCTTAGTTTTCTTCAGCCAATTGTCCCATATTTGTTTACTGTAAACGTAGTAATATTTAAAGTAATTTTAAAGATCAATATAACACCTATGCAAGCTACCATTTAACCAGTTATTGTGTAGTAGACCTTAAGATGTCAGTAAAGTGAAACAAACAAAACCCCAAACATTTCTACGCATCGTAACCTCCTGGCATTTTAACAATCTCTATATTCCTACACTGTTTCTATTCCGTATTCAAATTAGTCGTATTTTATCAGCATCTCAGATATTGTTAAATCTTCAGACAAACATAATGGCAATTTTTTTATCTGTTTGATTTTTCTGCGTATAGAATTCAACTGTACAATTTGTTTTGTAAATACAATTTTAATTATCATTAAATAACGTGATTACTATGAGCACATAATCTTGTATTTTACATTAGAAATTCATCAGGAAGATCCACACTGGCTAAAAAAAATAAACATTTAATTTAATATGTTATTTCGTATAGGGAAAGAGGTATAGAATTATTATAACGAAAAGCATTGTCCTTTGCTTATGATTTACGGGTTTTTGTGCAAACGATCGATACGTCGAGTAAGACAATACGAGTAAGACATAGGATGTTGTTAACCCATCTCGGTGTCCTGTAGTGGGGTGTCTGACTGGTACATGCATGATATATTATATTTTTAAAGTGACGTTTGTAAAAAGAGTAAGATTATCAGTAACAATAAAAGACGAGTGGGCACGTTAACCCGTTGGTCCCGGTTGCTATGAACATCGTCAAGCCATGTCGGAGGCCTTCGGGCGGTTTAAAAACATTCGACACTTGGGTTGGCTACTGACCCCTCCACCAACCCGCATTGGAGCAGCGTGGTGGAGTATGCTGTAGACCTCCTCAATGTTTTAGAGAGACCCGTGCTCGGTAGCGGACCATTAATGGGTTGAAGGCAAATAAAAGACGACGATGCTCGCAGATATTTCTGATTTTCTAAAACAATTTTTTGCACTAACATTCGCCACAAAGGTTTTCGTATCTATAGCAGTGTTTATATTACCAAAAAGAGTTTCATGTCGTACCGACTGAAAGAAAGCTAATTCAGTGCCAGGTTGTACGAGTCGCTGTCATCGTGAAAAATGAATAAAATCGTATTTGGGCCATTCGTTTCATCGTTCCGAATCCTTCGCCAAGCGAACACAAACCTACGCTAACTTTCTGCTTATAATAAGTTTCCCTCGCGACCATACAAGGGTAGCTCTACATTTGGTCGTAAAAGTCACAACAACCTCCGTAGATTAAAACGGATACAATATTTACAGTAGTAATCAGAATCCATTGAATCTTTATGGTATAATTGACGTA
Organism: Carystus phorcus; assembly: GCA_018248895.1. Taxonomy (NCBI): domain Eukaryota; kingdom Metazoa; phylum Arthropoda; class Insecta; order Lepidoptera; family Hesperiidae; genus Carystus; species Carystus phorcus. The sequence continues at coordinate 5,964 of DWJN01007052.1, read as the reverse complement.
CACTTCATATGGATAGATAGCTTGATGACCACATTTCCGAATTACGTACATTCAATTCGGTACAATCGTTCAATTAGGTACATTTATAAAAACTGCATTCAAGTTAACAGGGTCCAATTAAAAGTCATTCATCATTCTACAAATTTGTGAAATACTCCGGACTTATAAAAAAAGTTTTACTTGGTTAAAAATGGTACAAATAGATAAGCGGAACTTATATTGGGGGCTTATTAGTATGGAAATTCAACCTTATAATTAAAAATTCAACATTTCTTTACCTATTCACTGTATCGTATTATGAATTTCGATTAACAAACAAGCTATTTTAATACATGATTGTAGCAATGACATGGGGTTCGTTAATAAATAAAAACACGAGTTAATCTCTTTAATATTGATAACCTCTTGACTAAATATTAAACTCTTTGTTTATTATTGATATAATGCTGAGAACAAGACTCTCTGTAACTTGGACGGATAACAATCAAACTAAGTCTTTCAAGCGAAACTAATGACATGCATTTGTATAATTTTTATTAATTATATAGCTGTTAATGTGTTCAAATAGTGGTATATAATTGACGGATATGTAATAAATATACAGATATGACATGATAATTAATTCCAACAATCTGTAGTGATCATCTCGTTTTAACAAAAACCTTACAATGTTAAGTTAAGGACAAACTGCTTTAGAAAATAGGTAGTGTTTTCGCTACCTATTAACATATTAATTAAAAGTCGAGGAAATTTCTAATAATAAATTTATAAATTTCTCGAATTAACATAATTATATTAAATTTACTATAAAAAAACTAGACTCTTCTTTTATGTACCTTCGGTAACAATATTTGTTTATAGTTTTATTTTTCTATTAAAGCATACAGAATTTCGAGAGCAATTCTGGATTTGTACAGCAACGATGAACTATTTATAAATACCAATGTTTCTGTGCTTACTGGTACCTATGTCGCATGCGGAAATATTGAACCATCATTTTTTATTTGATTCAAGAAATCGATTCATGACTATTATGCCTTAATCATAGGAGTATGTCCAAATTTTAAGAAAATAAATGAAAGTTGAAGATAACCCACCTTCTCATCAAATGTTATTAACAATAATCACATGAGCTGACTCAATAATCTCCAACTTTTAAACCCACATCGGATGTCACACAGACACTCCCGTGCACTTATGGTGAGAAATTAAGTCTTGTATCATTCAATAGTTCTAAGAAACTGGCAAGCTGTATTCTAAATACAGACAGACCTGTATCTCCATCTATAGGGAGGGAAGTGTGAAAGGCGGACATTTCCTAATTTTCTTGTCGAATTCTACGAACGAGAGTGTTATAATATTTACTATGTGACCATAGATGACAAAAAAGGTTATGAAAGTTCCAATACTTGGAAATAGACACTCTGATACAGGAGGGTGTTAAGCCAATTGACATTTATTTGTAAATACATATGTTAGTAGGTATATCCAAAAAAAATCAAACATGTTCTGATATTCCTTTCTTTTAAATAGCTGATCAACGAGCCGTTGAGCTTTCCAAATGACCGGATCCACTAACATCTCGGAAGCGTTTCTGTCGCTTCTAACAACACCCTAATCTGTATGGGACCACGGATTTTATTGTAGGCCATGTTAACATCAAGGTAATTAATTACCAAATCCTGTAAGTATTTAATTGGTACTTAAGTGAAATACGATTTAAGCAAAATTGTAAACTATTATAGCTGACCGCTAGTGGCAAAAGTTTCTTGAGCGTTTCCGTGCTTCGGAGGGCACGTTAAGCCGTCGGTCCCGGTTGATATGAACATAGTAGTCGTCAAGCCATGTCGGAGGCCTTCGGATGGTTTAAAAAACATCCGACACTTGGGTTGGCCACTAACCCCTTCACCAATCCGCATTGGAGCAGCGTGGTGGAGTATGCTTTAGACCTCCTCAGTGATGAGGAGAGACCCGTTAATGGGTTGAAGGCAGGCATAAATGATTATAATCATGATGTCAATTCATAATTCCTACTGCAAAGAATCATAATCGTAATGTATTGTCGAAGTCAATCAGTGAATTGTAATGTAAAACCGTCTAACATGTCTACTCTAGTACTTCATAGTCATGTAGTCATTACGTCATTGTACCTCTTTATCTGTCAGTCGACCACTTCCACTAACGAGAGTGCCTTTCTAATCAAAGGACTCTCGTAGTAAGTCATCATACTAAGGTCAAAGGTACAAAGGTTAGGTAAGGTATCGTCATCAATGTACTAAGGTCTACCTATTGATTTATGTAAGCAGAATTTACTTTAAAACAGATTCTGAAATTGTTATCACGTAAATTACGCACGTTTTAATTATTGTTAATTGTTGAATAGGCTTTCACGACGTTAGTGCGATCTCCATCTTGAAATTCACCGCCACTAACCACTAGGCAGAGTTGATGTCAAATACTAAGTTTAACCTATAAATAAAAAAAAAATCCAAAAACGAAAGATCCCATTTTTTATCATGCTATATTTTTGATATTTAATGCACTCATAGATCGCCATGAACCCCTCCTAGAACCTAAGTAGATTCTTAAAACGTTTTTAAAGGAACACGAATGAAATTCACGTTAATATGTTCCACTTAATTTTGCAAACAAATAATAATTTAGCATTTAAGATTGCCATTTTATGAAATAAAGCTATTGCTTGCACAGACATGCGTTTTTCACACATGAATCTACAAACATTATTTGATTAAGACATATCGTGTAAATCGTACACAGGTACCTCCATTTATAAACTAATGGATTAAATAAACCGCTCAACAACTGTGTCAATAAAATTAATAAGTAGATGAGATGTTAATTCATTCTTATATATGTATGTAACTTTTTTTAATATTCATGTAGAAATAACGGATGTTTACATCATTCTTAAAAGATAATAATAAATAGTATTCTTAAATAATAAATAACTTAAAATATTGTTTCATAAAATAAATTAATATTTCGCCAGACTCATTGGTTCTGGGATCTTGCAATGGTGGTTTTGGAATCTTGAACTAAAAAGCTTCATTACTAATTTTTTAATTCTGAAATATAAAGTCAAAGACTATAAAAGTTCATTAAACTTAATCCCATTAAAATTATTGCAAAGATGACAGCCAATGCATAGGAGATTGCTAGATATTTTATTCTATTACAAAAGATTTTTTTCATAAAACAAGTTTTTAATTTAATCCTGCCAGAAAACCTTGCCTTTAAAACATTTCGTTAAAATTATTCCAGTTTTAATCAAAATATACTGGATAGTACCTATTTCTGTAAATCTGTTGAACTATGCTCATTTTAATACTTCAGTCAGATCTCCATCAGTGTATTGGTTCAAGATTATTAAATGCTTATACATAACGTGGAGTATACGTTAAAAGGTCTTAATATACATGGAATGCGCCCAGAAACTAAATAGAGCGATTCGAACATGGCTAAGCCATAAACAATAAGCCTAAATTCGTATATCACAACTGTTAAGTGTTGTATAGTGCATATAGCCTTATAATAGAATAGGTAAATAGTAATAAAATCCATTCAATGTCATATTAAATCATTATCGCCCTATTAATTGTTAAATTTGGAAAAAAATGTTTTAAAAAAACACCCCCGTTGGCACTTTATGGTCTTCTGCGATATAATATTGAAGGCAAATTCTATTTGAACTTATAACCTCACTGGCAATAAATCGATGAATCAAGATTCTTAATAATAATGATCTCATGTTTAACCTTACGTGAATTCACTCACAAAAACAAATTAAATGAGTAATGTTATAAAAAACACTAGATCATTCTTCATTTAAATTAATACCATATGAAATGATACAGAAATTAGCATTTATACACTTGACAAATTAATTGGAGTAAGTAATTACAACGGACATATTAACCGATTAATAAATTAATCGAATCGAAACCACTTATCTATAGAAATAAGATTAAGTATGTCATTATTAATAAGATATAATAAAATGTGTACTGACTAAAAGTTACTGTGTAATTATGCATAATAACAGAACATTATGCTCTTGCTATAAATTCCAAATCTAAAATCTCCAAATTTATTCATTTCGTTCATCTGGGCTTTTCTACTAGTCACCTTGTTATGACCTGTCCAATAAATCACGTATATTATGCATACATACATTTTAACTTATTTTAGTCAACACTGATGGTAGGGTTATGGTAGTGGGGAGAAGCTACTTCTGGGGAATTTCAAATTTACCTGTTACTAATAAAATGCGATTAATCATGGGTAATATTAAATATAATAGTACATATAGATAAATAAAGAAGTCGGTATTTGATTTATCCGTACCATTACAACAACACAAAGTTACTTGAGTTACTTCATTATTATTTCTCTTAACTTGCAGCTGTTTCTTTTGATTACAATTTAAACGTATGTTATTTTATTATTAGATTAAACTCACCGTTTAAATGAGCTCGATAAGTTTATCGTTCTTGAGTAAGTATGTAGACACTTCTAGAAATTTTCGAGAATGTTATGATAGGTCGAAAGTTACTTCTGAAATGAAGGTAACGTTACGAAGAGTTATTTACATTAGGCCTCTGTTAAAGCGCGAATATTCGATCAGCCGCAGCTGTCGTCGTAAAACGCGGCGCTCGGTCGTCGCGGTGCACTGCGGTCGAATGCTTGACTATTCTGTTACTTGTTTGTTTCACTGGCTACGACAACCATGAAGTTAGGACGGCCGATGTCGCGTGGGCGCTTCCCGCCAAAACCAGTCGCGTTGGTTACGAGATGCGCGCCAATGTTGGTAATGTCGTCATCGCGTGAGTTCGTTCCTTTTCCTGCTACCTTATTGACTGTCACCAATTTATTGTACTTTCTTTTCTGATTATGTAAACATATTCTTCTTGAGACAAATATTCTTTTACAAATATTATTTCATAACTAAAAAGGTAAGTATTTATGAAAATAATAAACACAGGACTTACTGTCAGGACTTATCAAAACCTTCATTACCGTTATAAAAATCTAATAAAAATCTATTTTTTACAAACATTTGTATCGTTTCATCTAATGAGACGATAATGTACGAAAATGACTACAATTTAAAAAGGAGGAAAATTTAAGGAGTACCTCTTTATATAATGATTAAATATTTTTTTCGGTAACATTTTAAAGAAATATCGCTAATCCAAATCCAATCATCATTAAGTACCTTGGAATCTGCTGCTGCTGTATACATATTATGATGAGGACGGTTAAAGCTGGACTTTTATAAAGAAAGAAAATATCGTAAAATGCGTTCTATTTTTGTAAATTCTAGTGGCCTCCGCCTCCACTGAAATGGTAATTTCTCTGTGATAAAAAACAATGGCAAAGGCGTTCATTTAAATTCAACGCCTCTATTTACGGCTTTGAAATATTAAGAATATTAATGAAATATCAACCAGTTTTAAGATATGAGGCTGCATCCATCTTCGTAGTGTTAATGAAAAATGACAAAATGAAAGGCGTGGTCTCTCCTGGTGTAGGTCGGCCAGCTCTGCACCACGATCACCTGACACCTTGTATAGTCAAGGAATACTTTAACCACATTCCTGGTTGTCTGGTTATAAGACATTGTTACATGGTTATATTGGTATCACTCCATATAGATAGTGTTTGCGTCAGGAGTTTTTTAAAGCCTGATATAAAACAGGTTCCTATTTCTTTTAAAAACCGGTCCAACTTAATTAAAGAGGGCCTACACAAAATAATAGGGAATATTCATGAAATCTTTTTTTGCCTTAATTTAATCATTTATTTCATTATATCATAGAAAAAAATATAAATAGGCTTGAAAATATTCTAGTAATCTTTCAAAGTAGAATTTAAAACATTGAGTAAATTTGAGCCGTTCAAACGCCGTCATATCGCGCGCGCTTTGCGTGACGTCACATTACA
>DWJN01007051.1:0-10241 GCA_018248895.1 Carystus phorcus | reverse complement strand
ATTTCTGAATAATCATGCTTTCTGCAACCCAATTGACGTTTGACAATAGATTTGACAGTGCATTTCTTAATTTTTTCATTGACCAGCCTTTCAGAAACCGGCCGTAAGTCTATCGGCTTCACATCGATAAAAAGACTATCACAAGACTTCCCAATTTAATATTCAAGAGTTTCAATATACAAACAGACTGATTGGTTGTAAGTTCATGTTCTTGCAAGTTTTGTGTTCCGTTGCTATGTGTTACCGTAAGGATGTTATTCTTCAACAGTCTTCTATATATCAATTATAGAATATTTCATGTACATACCTGCATTATAAAGGCGCCGTATCTTGTCTTTGGGATGATACAACGGGTGGATTACGGTTCGTTTCACGTACGATATAATTCGCGACTTGGTCCAATTATCACCGCAGAAGGTCACAAAAGCTGAGAGTCCTCCACTTCGAAGCCCTTTACGATGTCTAGACAAACATGACGCAGCTCCTAGGAGCCAATGAGGACTGAGACCGGCCGCATCACAATGAACCTGGATGTAATTTTATATTACAGGATATCTAATTTTATAGTTTGCTGTAAATTCACAACTCTCTTCGTACTCAACACATTTTATTTTCGTCATTATATTTGATAGTAACGGTTATATTAAACTATTTCTCCTTCAAATATGGCTTTCCATCTATCTTTATAATAAAGATGGCGTTTGCTTTAGTTGTAGATTTTGGAACATGGAATTGGGACTACTTTCCCTCTTTTTTATAATTTGGATATTATTATGATAATATAGGTCAGTTTTTCAAAATTTTAAATCCTTGCTTCGTTGTGCTTTAATATTGGGACAGAAAACATTGACACCGTCTATAAGAAAGTAGAAACTAAACAAAGTAATTTAGCTCCAACTAATGAATCATAGAACTTACGGAAATGTAAATAGATATACAAAATTTTAATTTCCTGATACAATACAAAGTTACAAATAATAGTTGGCAGTCTTATATTTGACTGACTGACCATAGAATTGCGGTTAAGGTATATGAAATCAGCAATATTTCAGATATTGTATTTTTCGTCCGAAATTGTTTGTTCGAGTTCTTCAATTCTTGAACTTTTGCGACCAATACATACATATATTGAAGACTCGATAACAAACGACGGAATAGCACGTACGTACAAATACTGCAGTGTTTATTTTCAGTACATTTAGTTTATTCGTACCTTTATTTTTGTTGATATTAAAAATTAATCCCAGATTCGCCCGTAATACTTTTTATTACATTAATATCTACATTACGCGCTCATAGCCCGTCGGATCGCGTCGATACTTCCTCGGTACCTAAATGGGTGACCGATAGTGATAAAATTTCGTGCTTTGGAGAGCACGTTAAGCCGTCGGTGTCGGTTGTTATTGTAGATAGTAGTTATCAAGCCTTGTAGGAAGCTTATGGGCAGCATAATAACTTCCGACACTTGGGTTCCCTACTAACTCCTCGACCAATTTGCAGTGGAGCGGCGTGGTGGTGTATGTTCTAAGCCCTCTTAATGATGAGGAGAGATCCGTGCTCCGCTCAGTTGGGTTGAAATCAATTCCTATATGAGCATCACTTCATATGTGTATGGCTCTTTTTATCAGGGCACCCTACAAAAATTCCAATGGAATAAAGTTTGTTGTTCATAGTAGCTATAATAAGTTTCTGCCTGTTTATTTCATAAATTAATATTTAAGTATTCGAACTATTTCTTACGTGAGAAGGCTCGTATATGTAGGCAGCCACGAAGGGAAATTCAGTCCAAAGAACTGGTCGGCTTTTATTGAAATTCTTTTGGGAAGCAACTGGGAATTTGGACGTGCTAGATGAAAAATTTAAATTATATTTACTAAAATGTTTAGTACTTTGTATTTTGCCTTTAGATATTACTTCTTTACTGTATAAATCTTGAATATGTTTTTTTACATATCGTGTTTTATTTTTATCTTGATGATGTCCAATATTTTCATTTACATGGTGCAAAAGTATTTGTTCGTCATCGCGATCATTAATTTTTTTGATATTATTATAATAACTTACATTATTATTTAAATTGCTTATAATATGATTTTGCAACCTTGGAGTATTATAATCATATATTTCAAAGAACTTGACTTTGTCGTAAGCAGTTGAGGTTATATTTGGTATGAAGTAATTTTTAGTGACGTTTTTCCTATCAGTGATAAGTTTCGTTGTATACGAATTATTTTTACTTTGGAAAACTTTGCTTCCTTGTTTCATTTTATAATAAACAGGTGTATTCTGAGTAAAAAAATGTACGGTATGCTGTGACCGATTCTTTTTTGGTTGTTTACTGCTTTTAATTTTTGTTTTGGTTGCGATTGTTAATGGAGTTTTAGCAACAAACGTTGTACGTTTTGATTTGTTTAGCTTATTTCTATAAAAATTGCCTTGACCGACTTTCTGAACAGATTTAGACGGTTGAGGTGTATGTTTGCGTCGTACTGTATTAGTTTTAATTTTGAATGACGAAGCAATAGAAGATTTTTTGTTATTGGATCGATCTGTTTTGGTTCGATTGCCTTTTTTAAGCTTTTGTAGTTTAGTATTACTGGGATGTTTGCGTTTTATTCGATCATCAGCTTGGTCTAAGTAATAAAATTCTATGTAACTGGGCGTCGATGTTTGCAATTTGGTTTGATAAGTAGATAACTTCAAAGTCCTTTTTTTAGTAGTTATATCTTTACGAACATCAGGTGTCATTTCTATTGTTGTAGCCTTGCATGTAAGGTTAGAGAAGTCTTGTTCAACAAACACTTTTGTCTTTTGCCACAAAATATTAATGATTCCAAACTGCTTATTTGTCACTCTTCCAATTTTCCACTTTTTGTTCGGTTTCGATACAATATTTGTGGGAGATCCTGAAGATATTTTTTTACTTGAAATCCTATCCAATGTAGCATTATTATATAATGCAATCGCTCTATTATATGAGATCGTATTAAATTTTGTTGTTGAGGATCTTTCAGTTGACGATTTCGCAACTTTTAGAAATAGAAACAGAGCTAAAACTCCTATTTTGTAATTCATTGTAATTTACTTTTATGTAACGAAATTTTGTAAAAAATCGTCATTCAATAACGAATAAGGGTAATAAAAAATATTATCAAAAATATTGAAACATATTTCACAAACAAATTGTCACATTTGTCCATGTGACAAAACAAATTGAAGTCATAGATTAATACATAGTTAGTATAATTACTGTAATTTATACTATCATACAGACTACATTAGTCAGTAGTAGTATAAAAATATGTATACATATAAAGTCTATTAAAGAAACATGATTAAAACGGAATACCTAACTTAGATAAAGTTATTCAGACAGTCAAAACAACACTCGACAATTTTTAAATAGAAAATAAAACATGTAACTTATGCACTGCGTTTTGATTAGTTTCAGAATTTTTCTTTTAAAATATGAAGAAAAAGAAAAAAATATTAATACTGCTTGATCTAGTTTCTAACCAAACTAAATATTGATACTTAGAACATAGATCAGTTTTTAAGAATCTTATAACCTCCTTCCTAAACTACATAGATCTATAGAAAAAAATCTAGACGTATTCATAACGTCAAACAAGAATGGCCGTCATTATCGTCTGTACTATTATTTAAATTTTATAGAAATTTTAATATTCAAAATTTTCGTTGTGTGTATTCAGATATACTGTAGTTTTTTTATATATTTTTTGTTCTACTAAGGTAAATATATTCTATTTTGTTATGGTTTAAATAACATTTGAAAATCTTTCAGTATTAACAAGTACAAAGATAAATGACCTCATATATGTATATGTTCGCTAGAACAATGGTTACAATATTCCCTTTAATCAAATGTTCCCTTTAAGACTTTATGTGTCGCCTTTAGCATTAGCATCTATCTATCAAAGCTATAATTTAATTTTGACGTCAATGTATACAATCGGTGTAACAAGAAATGACATGAACTATTATGGCTCATAAAACTCAGGGGTTTCACTGAAATGACGATTGAGTACCTACCGATACTTAAGTGTCCCAAGAGGGTAATAAAGTTCAGCAGCCGTATCTCCCTTGTAAACTTTGGTACAGTCCGTTAAATGACTTAATCATGAGTATTAATACTACGGTTTATATATTTATTCTTAATTGTAAACCGAATCAACTTATTTCTTTTTTTAATAGCTATTGATGAAACTTTGTGTTATCTATAAAATAATTTTCTGTCTAATTTGATATCATTTATACACATTTGGTTCCGTAATAATGGTACCGAACCGTTTTTATTTTGAAAACAAACGATAATTAAAAGGAATTATATACAATTAAGATGACGTACGTTTGTGACGAGTAAAAACAATATTTGAAACGGCGGTCACCCATCGAGGTATCTATCGCGCCCGTAGTTGCTATGCTAACTCAGTCGATCGTATAGGAACAACGCAGGCCGCCGGGCTATGAGCGTTTCGCTTCTGACACAAGACGTAGATATTTTGTATAAAATGATAAAATTCACTACCTACTGTTTTAAATTCACAGCCTTCAAAATGAATGCAGTACCTATCCCTCTGAATAAGGCTGCAATGCGCAAATATGAAGACTTGGAGGTTCCTTGTGAAGCTATCTTAGCTAGCTACGTTTGGGTTGATGGAAGTGGTATAAATCTTCGTTCCAAAGACAGAACATTTGATTTCGTACCGAAAACACATAAAGGTAAAAAATTTAAATCGTTATTCTCTATTGAAATTTGAAATGAATTTTAGAATTTTAATTATAGCGGATACTCACGATCTCTGTATTCTTTTTATTGTTTTACCGATATTAGAATACAGAGAAATAAGAATACAGAGATCGTGAGTACCCGCTATAATTAAAATGTTGAGTGTCCGCGATTAAAATAGTTTAAAATCATGAATTTCAGAAGTCCTTCATTAATTAGAAAGTTAATATAATCAAGATTATTTCAATAATTACAACAACAAAATCCATTGAATTAAACAATATTTTAATATTAGGAATAACAACGAAGAAGCATTTATTTACTTTTCTCTTAAATAAGTATCATTGAAAAGAAAAGGACTGAGGTAAAAGGCATTAAAACTGAAATAAAAGAAAAGACGCTGCGGTTCCGAATACTGTTTCCAACTTTAATTGTCGCGAGAACCTCTCTTATATTATTACATAAGTTTATTAGTACAAAACGAAGTATCAAGAGTGTCTATTATTTCTGCTTCTGTAGAATAATTTAAGAAGTATATTTTGTAGTTTACTTTCAAGGTTTTTTTGTAAATAACGAAGAAAGGAAATACAAGTCACCAGACGCTAAATGGGCATCGTCGCCCATAGATCAGTGATACCAAAGCATCATATAAATTGCCGGCCAAGGAATTAAAGTAAAATATTCTTTACTGATTCTCACGCTTCCAGCCGAAACACAACAGCACACTATTTGTTATAATTTTAATAAGTTGTTAATTTCGGCCGTTGTAATCTATTGTTACAGATTTGCCAATTTGGTATTTCGATGGCAGCAACACGGCGCAAGCTAATCCCAATAACTCTGACACGTTTATCTTCCCTGAAGTGATTTATCATGATCCGTTCCGGCGCGGTAGCCATATAATGGTTTTGGCTGACACCTATCAACATAACTATCAACCCACTGGTTAGCTTTAATCAAAATGTTTTATGTTAAATAGTAACTCCTGATGGCTTAACATCGGGAAACAAGCTACGCTCACGATTTGTATATGTTAAACAATAACATTATTATCAATATTTTTCGAGAATATTTGAGTTTATCGGGTGTATTATTGCGTGGGTATGTGTGGTATTTATTTTTTCAAATTACACGCACATGTGTTATATGTAAGTATGTATTTGTTTCCAATTTTACATTACATCAATATGTATATGTAGGTAGGTTATATCTATCTATAAGCCGTATATGATAATATTAAAAATATCAAAGTTAACATATTTTTATTGTAGTCTTAAGAGTGAATATATCATATTAAAGGAAAATATTGATGTACAGTAATTATTTAGCGTAGTTAAGTAGTAATTCATAGGTGTAGTAGTTAGTATATAATTCGCTTTAATGAAACCGTTTAAATAAACACGTGAAGATCCTATAGCCTCTAGATGGGGCAGAGGACTTCCAAAGTGTTTCTCTATCCCGAACTTGAGCTACTCTCAAACTTCGCTTGCTTCACTCCAGGTCTTTCCTTCCTTCGTCTCTGCAATGATTGTCCGTCGCCAAGCCTGCTCACGTTCGTTTTTTTTCAAGGATTCCAATCTGTCCAGTCAGTCAGGCCTTGTCACGGTATATGGTCAAAATCTCTTCGAAAAGTGTGGTCAATCCAGCTCCATTTTCCCGAAAAAAATATTTTTGAACGTCTTTATTCAATTTAAAGTTAATGTACGAGTAAAGAGAAATGTAACCGTAGTCCTAATTCACTTTCATTCGTAATGAATAAAGGGGTGAATAAAGAGAATACTCTCTCAACGGACACAAAAGAAACTCTTTGTTATGTTAATAATACAAACATTGTAGTAAAGCCTAAGTAGAATTTTTTTATAGAACTACTAATACCTTGTCTCAACATTATATATTTATTTAAAAAGTCACTCAATTTTAGCTCGAAAGATTTTGAATTAATTTTACTTTATTTTTATTCGATTCGATTCTCATAAATATTTATTATGTTAATATATCTGTATATAGAGTATTGTAACTTCCCCGATTCTATGGATATCCGTAAAACCTCTTATTTCATTATCTATCTTTCTGCCTTGGAACAGCATGGGAGAATGCATTGTAAGAAGTAACTGTATTGATCAGTTTCTATTGAAAATATTTTAGATTTAAATTATAAAAAGTGTCCCTCGAAGTAACTTTTAACACAAGAGATTGAGAGAATTTAGTTTTACGAATACTTTTTAAATACAGCCCCATCATTCCAGTAGTTATATACTACATCTGTTATATTAAACTTGTATTTCTCAAGTTGCTCTGTGAATTTTTGTGCTCTTATGCAAACAAAATTCTAAATGCTGTTAAAATATAAGAATTATTTTCAAAAATATATGTATATTTGGATTTTCTTTTCCGGTATTCAATATTTTAGTTTCGAACGTGATTTTACTCAGAACTGAAATGCATTCTCATATTTGTATTCAGCGTCAAACTTCCGTAAAGCTTGCGTCATGCTTTGCGAAAAGGGTGAAGTAGAAGAACCGTGGTTTGGATTTAATCAAGAGTTCTTTCTGACTACAACGGATGGACGACCGCTCGGGTGGCCTCCCGGGGGATTTCCAGCCCCGCCTGGGCCTTACTACTGTGCGATTGGGGCGAACAAAATTGTAGCTAGGGATCTGATGGAAGCGTTTTACAGGTAAGGTTTTTAATTCAAAGTTTCTTTTTGGTCAAAACTCTTAGGTCTTTTTTGTTCAATCGGCTTTGTAATTTTGATAGATTATGGTTCTGTTATAGGGAAAGAACTTATTTACCGCCTACTTTGAACATCAAAAGCTCTTTTGAGACCAAGATGCTTTCGATATGGTTATGGTTATTCATTAAAATCAATCTCAGTTGATGACTATACGGTGTTATTCAGAACTCGAAAATTTGAGAAATGTATAGATATACGAAGCATTTAGCCTTATTGCCAAGTTCAGGTATTCTTACAATGTGAGGTTGAGAAGGTTGAGAAGATAGACTTCGAAGGTGTTTTTTTTACCGATGCAAGATACAATGAATGTTTATTAATTATTACAACCTAATCTAGTGCAGCAGATCAATATTCGAAGCACAAGCCTACGCCATTTTTACGCCATTAGCGTTTTTTAATTCAACATAGAAAAAGTGCCTTAATTGCTCACCTTTGTCGAGGCTGTAAAGGAATGAACAACGTTGGATTGGAGTAGTAATAAATGTAAATAAACCATCATAAATCCTTTATAGGGTTTTCAATGACATGCGTATGAAGATCTAGCTCATATCGTTGAAGTAAACTGCTCCTTCTAATGTTTTGTTAATTCTTTAATCACTTTAGTATTGATCGATAACAACTACAGTCTTTGAGAAAATAGGGTATACCAATATCTTAAAGAACTATGTTGACTGAAAGACTCACGCTCCCACAAACTTAATTTCGAGAAGCAATTTGTAACCTATTCGCAAAGTGTATTATATTGGTGTATGTTTGACTATACCGTTAAACAGGAATTACTTAAATGTTAAGAGATGAAGATTAAAATGCGAAGTTAATATTTATGTAACTACGCTTTTTAATAAATACCTTTAATTAAAAAAAGGTATTTGATTTGTTAATAATAAATAACAAATCGAACCTATACAAACATTAAGCTACTGATAATACAATAAAAAGTTTAATACTTAATAACCAGTTAGATGTTGCTAAGCAACGCTTTGTTTCCATTTATTTCGGCTGCATTTGAACGAAATACAAGATACCATACCATGTTGATACCGAAATGTCTCGTTTAACATTCATTGCTGGACACCTCTATCCTGTAACTTGGTTTGTTTGTTAAAAATATACAGTATATTTTTAAAATTGTAATATGGGTTGTTTCTTGTATCCAAGTTTGTGTTTAAAATATATTATATTTCTCTTAAGCTGTTAACTGAAACAAAGTGCATCTTACACGTTATTTAATATATTCAAGAACATTTTCAATGCGCCGCGTAAGTGTCTAAAAGATAAATTATCAGAGACCATGATCAGCTTACTTACAGCTCAGTTGTTAGCAGTATAATATCCAGTTAAAATATCGAGGCCCTTAGGTGTCGTTAAAAGTAACGTGAGATTTCATTTAAAGTCTATTAATGAAATACTTCAAGTTTATTGCCAATATACAACGAAGATACTCCATTTATATAAGATTTCTTACTTTAAGAGGCAATACACTACGAGCCATTAAAATGGAAGGTAAATTAGATTAGATTAAATTGTGTGCTCTATTTTGTAAAAGATATTAAAAATAAATGACGATACAAGATAATTAATTGTTTTGGGTAAAATTAAGAAAACTTTTATGTAATCATTTTATATGTTAAGTAATATTTGCTTTAATATTTATCTTTAGCTTCAATCCTAAAGTATTTCATCGCATAGGTAGGTACCCTCTAAAGCACGAAAGCAATGACAAAATATTGAAGTGAATGTACAATGTCAACAATGCAATTTCCGACTGCGCTCACTGTAGTTAATTCGGTCCATTGATTAATAAATTGAGGATAAAGGCACAGATATCAAGTCGGAAATTGGCATCGCCCTTTTTGTTTACATGTGATCTAACCATTAGGTACATCTGATGAATATGAGATAATATACCTAAATATGAAATATTACACACTGGCTGACTCGGTGCGAACTGCAACGCATATTAAATAATTAAATTTAAAGAAAAGTCAGCATATATGTATAAGAACACAATCGTTTTGATTCCGTTTATTGAAGTCCTGTTGGATATATACGGGGATCTAGTCCGATCGATCACTAAAAAATCAAAATTTTTGACTATAACTCATCAAGGATGTGTCTGATTGATATAATTTTGGTACTAAAAGCTTTTTCAGAGAATTCTGAACAAAATTCGTAAGACATCATGCTCTATCTCCTGCTATTTCAGAGTCTATATAGGACAAATAAACAAACAAACATTACATTTTATATACATATAGATCCTTATATGTTTGTACTGTCCTATGGATATTGTATTCTACTTTTAGGATTTATGGTTTATTTTTTGTTAATTTTTATCTATATCCTCAGCATTAATAAATTCCTTAAATCATATTGATAAAGAATTTCATTCAAGGCTTAAATAATTTGTGTTAATTAAAAAAAAATGTGCCCACAAAATACCAAATTTATTTGTTACACGTCTACATGGGTAAATCTTTTAATCCGCTGTAATGTTTTTTCAGATGCTGTTTATATGCCGGGGTACATTTGAATGGAATAAATCCAGGCACGACACCTTCTCAGTGGAATTTTCAGGTTTATGCCTTTTGAAATTTCAATACTAATTAGGTGCTGTAATATTATAATATAATAAACTTAAATAATAAACATATATAAAAAAACATGTATAAAAATATTATGTACGATTGTTTTTTCAAACTTCCAAATTGCAGTCACGCTTGGCATGTTTCGTTAGGATTTACATAGTGACTTACG
>DWJN01007050.1:0-10241 GCA_018248895.1 Carystus phorcus | reverse complement strand
AGCCCCGCCAGCCCCGCTAGCCCATCCCCGTCCAACGAAAACCTTAATAATACACCCAATGTAAGTGTTATTACTAGCTGTACTCGGCTTACTTGCTAACAATTGATTTCACACAGGGTACTCCGTTTTCAAATTCTCAGCGTAAATTGTAAATTACATTTCAAAGCTACGTACATATTGCATTCTAATTTATTTATTTCTATAGTTGAAACATACAAAGTAATAACTATTGTTATAATGCCAGGCGGTTTACATGTCTAAGCGAAGTAACGCTTACCTAATGTTTAAATAATTAGTTCATACTTGCTATAGCGATCACTTCGTTGACATAAATTAATACATTAAAAACTATGTATGTTTTATACGCAATGGTGATGAAAGATTCAGAATTTTAAATTACCTCAACGTATACTTCGTTATATGTATATAATTATCATAACTTAATTATAGCACTTCTTAAATATTGTTTTGTTTTTGCAGGAGCCAGAGAATGCTGGAGGTCGAATTTTCATCGATATTCGTCGGAGGTCTCGAGGTCTTAAGAGGAGGAGAGATTGTAAGTGGTTATCAAATGAAACGTGTGATATATTTGTATGAAGTCAGTATTAAATGTAACATTTGTTGCAGCTGAAAGGCAGCGTACTGAAGCGTTTAGTGTGAAGGAATTCAATCAGGTGAGATTAAAAATTAATTGATATTTTATAAAATATGATTTTTTTGACTTCTCGTTTTATCTTAAAAAAATTTGAACCTGCTTGTTAAATAAATAACGTCACGCATTCATAGCCCCCACACTAGGATTCCCGAGATCGTTTATATAGTTATGTTCGTTATCGTGTCAGAACTTGCTGCGTCTACTGGAGTGTCCGGTGTGTCTGGAGTGGATGGAGCCGCCGATGCTGCAGTGTCGGCTCGGGCACCTGGTGTGCGCGCGGTGCCGGGCGCGGCTGTCGACGTGCCCGGTGTGCCGCAGCGGGTTCTCGTCGGTGCGCAACCGCGCCATGGAGGGCGTGGCCGAGCTGCTGCGGTACCCGTGCCGGCACGGCTGCGGCCGCGAGGCGCGCCTCCGCCGGCGGGCCGCGCACGAGGCCTCGTGCCCGCGCCGCCGGTACCGCTGCCCGGCGCACTCGTGTCTCGAGCGCGCGCCGCAGCCCTACGACGACCTCGTTAGACACGTGCAGGTATTAACGTTTGTGTCGGATGTTTGTATAGTGTAAGGTGATAGTGGTGTGGTTGACGATGATATCACAATGATAGAAAAATATAAATTATTATAACGAACTATGATTGATAAACTCTAAATAATTGGAAACGAACTATGATTGATAAACTCTGAATAATTGGAAACGAACTATGATTGATAAACTCTAAATAATTGGAATCCGGTAACTTATTATAAATGATAGATTCGATGTCATATTGATGAATGCTTAAATATGCTAAATGATACTTTGAAGATATTCAAGTGTGAATTTATTTGTCGTACAATAGAGTTTGAATTTTACGATAACTACTAATATAGTCATTTAAATTGTATGGTATTGAGGACAATAAAATTATATTGTACATAAAATGCTGAAGGTAACTATCGTATTTAATTGGATAAGGATTATATCGTATGCGTTTAAATAGCTTTCCAATTTAGATGGACATATATTATGCAATCGAAGACTTTATTATAGATTTATAAAGAAGGAATGATTCCACCATACATTTCTTTGTCATGTATTAAAGGGTTTTCGATAAAAGAATCAGCTTGATTTTTTCGAACATCTCCAAATTAAATAGTCATATATTTCATCCAATTGACACAAAAAATTAATGAATTATTAATACAAACACTTCTCTTGGACGGAGTGCTCATTAATGAAAACCGTATAAAAATCGGTTTTTAGAGTTTAGCGCGTTAGACAGACAGAGAGACGCGCAAGATGCTATACTTTGTAATATGTATAGATATAGATAAATTCCAGCGGAACCATGCGGCGATGATCAAGACGGGGCGGGTGCACAAGTTCTCGGTGAAGATGAACGCCCAGCAGCACGACAACTGGCTGATCATGGCCGGCTTCGGGCTGTTCCACTTGCGGATCGTCGTCGACATCCGCACCTGGAGCATCCTGGCCTACGTGGCCTACATCGGACCCAAATGCAGGGCCAAGGAGTTCACTTATGAGGTAAACCGGATCTTAATATTAGTTTAATTGGATGTGTTGTATTAAGATATCATGAAATTGTTTTAGTTGAGAGTAATTATTTAAATAATAATCAACAAGTTAGAAGTTCAAAAAGTCAGCATACTCATATCTAAGACGAAGAATTTCTTATTTTCTTTCCTTGTTTGATATAATTTTCCATTATGTATAGTACCTTTGACTAGTACAGGTATTCAATCGATTATCGTTTAGAAGTGACTGCACATATTGCTCAGACAGGATTCAATGTATTTATCGACTTAAAAAAGGAGGAGGTTCTCAATTCGGTTATATTTTCTTTTTTTATGTGTAATTGAGTGATTTTTTTTTATTCGAAAACAGATACTTATCATAATTATGGTCCTATTTAAAAAATTAAATAAGAAATGAGAACGTATGACTTCTAAATTCAAATATTTATTATAGTGTTTTTAATTGAAGTTTAGTTTTTTGTTGTGTCTATTGACAAAGCAATTATTCATTTGTGTTATATTAGTAAGTGTATGAATGTGTTGGGAAGGTGACGATCGTCGGTCAGCACAACGGGCGCAAGTTGGTGTACACGCGCGCCACCCACAGCGACCTGGAGAGCTCCTCGCTCAACGTGAGCCGGCAGGACTGCTTCCACATCACGCTGGACGAGGCGATCAACTTCCTGCGCTTCCGCAACCGGCACTGCCAGCGGGACCGGCTGCTCGACTTCACCGTCGAGATCACCAAGCAGGAGGTGATCGTCGCCGATAACAATTCCGTTATATCCGACGATTAGCAGTGATTGATACGTGTTATCGAGGATTGACTTATCGGTGATTTCTCGTGCCAGTTAAGTTGCAGTGTTTCGTTGTTTCTTAATGTATACTCAGGAGCAAAGTTACGAGTGGATATTACTTATCTAACAACTGCTAGTTCCGGTAGCGTATTTAAGCGCTGGTCCGACCGCACCACTCGATTACAATCTCATTTTAGACTGTTTTTTCAACCTTACAACATCAGAAAGCGCAACTTATCACTTATCGATGTTGATTCGATGGACTATGTTAGGAATACTTAATAATTTCAAACATTCCATTTTAAGCAGACGTTTGTATAACCACGTTATGATAAAAAAGTTGGTCTTTAGGCTTTTTAACAGAATCTCCTTAAAAACTTGTGTGTTATCCTGCATGAACCATCCAGGTTCCGGGATGAAAAGTATCTTAGAAACACCTGGAATAAAGTTTAATTGTTAACGTGTGGTGCCTACATAGGCAGATGGTAATTAGAAAAATATTTAGTTTGATCTCTGTCTTTAAAATTAAGCCTATCTACTTTATATACGTGATCTAATATTAATCGCATCATTACAGCCATTGCTAGTAGCAATTTCGGGTAGTAGTATATTTTACACCACTATGTCTACACAGTCGCATACATTTTGGTATCAGTGAAACAACTTGTTATTGACCATTTTAGAAACGATCCATATTTGTCTACATTCTAGAACGTCGTGACAATGTCATGACTTATTAGTAATATTTTACTGGGATATAGTTTATGAAGATATTGAAAAGAAAATGATAGTCGGAAGCTAATGTAAACCTAAATATAAAATTTTCATGCCCAGTATTAAAATACTAAGTCGTCACGCAGCGATGTAATAGCGATGTTGTTATTTAGTGGGTAACAACTCTAAAAAAAGGAATAATGGTGTACAAACTATACTTAAGATCTTAGTGGGAGGGAATTATTCAAATGACGTATATGTCGAATATCGGATAATAAAGAGAAAGTGTCTTTCATAATGTTCATAGATCCTTATGTCGAAATTGCCACCTAGATCGCTAGAAGTAGCTTCTTAAAGATTTAATGGTACACTACAATTACCATTTAATTAAGTTAGTTAGTTGGATAGAATTTTATGTAACAGACCAATATTAAAATATAAATGTACATGAGGCCAGAGCATCTCGGCGTCAGAACTTTTAGATTTTTAGTTTTAAGATAGTCTAATTCAATAATTCTTGTTTCAATAAGTTTTCCATATGTTGTATACGTGAAAGCAACACAGCACTATTTATTCACTTAACCCCTCTCATATTTTAAATAATTTTGATAAATAAAAACGAAACAGCGAGATAATGGTGAAGTCGTCATATTAAATGTTTAAATATATTTTTTAACTGTACCCTATCATACGATTCGTTTAAAAATTGGCAATATTTATTTTTATTATTTATTATTGAGTGCTTGACTAGTCCCACCTGATGGTAAGCGGTGAAGTGGTTCTGGAAGATATCAACATTATAATCGAACGGGAATACCGACTCTTTACTTTGCTTTCACTTCCTTCACTTCTTCTTTCTTCTTTGTCCTTCTTCTGGCTCCTCCTTCCTGGCGATTTCGTTCGCCTTATATACCTCTAAATTTCGAATACCCATGTTTCAAATTCAAATGATTTAAAAAAAATTTACCGTCAAAAAGTCACAACTGTGTTTCTTTAATGATGAATACTTGCACTTAGATGATTTATTGCATTTCTGTGTAAGCTTATTTATTATATAGGTTCTTAGGTTATTTTTGCTGTTTTGGTTTGGTTATTGAGTTGATATGTATGAGCTTGTGTGTGTATGTTCTCCACTTGTAAGTATATTTAGGTTTTAAAGAATAAGTTTGTACTTGCCAGTCTCTAATCAAGGCTGTCCAAAATGGGTTCTGGGAATAAATTGCAGTTTTGCAGTAGAAAGTAGAGATGTATTCGCAAATATACACCAATAGTTGTTGTGTATTTTTCTTGTTGGATATAATATCGAACTTAATGAAAGTTCCATAGCCTAGTTGGTAGGTGACTTGCTTGAACTGAGAGGCGCCTGGGTTTGATACCCGGCCGAGGAAGAAGATATTTATGTTATAGATAAGTGGTTATGTCGGTCGTATTTTGTGATGTGATGTGTTAATCGTGAGACCAGTGGCTTCACTTGCTCCATGTTTTGTTCTGATGAATGTTTCTGCTTCATCCATTTAAAAAATAAGTTACAATTTCATAATTTTTTGTAACATGTATTTTTTTGTTAAGAGTGTTTACTATTATTTTACTTAGAAGTGTCTTTGTTGCATTTTAATTTCTTTTTTTGTTTTATTTATTAATGTATTTAAACAGTGGCCATAGGTTTAAAAAATAGAAAATTTACGATAAAGATTTTGTGCCTTCTTGTCTTGCGCCAATTGCGCGTCTTATCATTTTATTAGATACCATAATACCTGAGTGATTTTGTTTATACGCGCCACATAAGCGCTTGATTTGGTAAATGTAATAAAAACTTTTGTGTCTGTTAAATTTATTATTAAGATGTTTATTAATTTTTGGATCTTATTTCATGTTAGTGTTTTTAATTAAATATCTTTTTGCCAAAGTAAATTAATTGGGTTATAACTGACAAATACTTTGTAATATGAAAAATGTTATACATATGTATATTACTCAAGTTTTTAAACGGACATTTGCTAACAGTACAAATGAAAATGAATGAGATGAAGTAAATCGTTATTTTTTTTATTACTTAATCTTGAATATTATCGTTTGTTATTAAAAAAAATATGGTACTGCACATTTATTACTTGCAAATCATATAAGTAATTCCCACTACTTTTTGTATAATTTTTAAAGTATTGTATGTACCTTCTTAATGTTATTTGCTCTCAGATGTTCATTATATAATAACGCTCGCAAGTCGTTGACTTCTTACGACTTCTATTCAATGTCATTTTATTCACAATAATTGAAAACGCGAATAGATGAAGGGGTTACTTACGTAACATTTAGAAAGATTTTTTCACATTAAATAGAAGTTTTATGAATATGTTGATTTACTACATGCGATAGAAACACGATATGTAATTAAAAACTAAATTTAAAAAACTTTGTTGCCCAGTTTTGCTATATTTACAAATTATTTCACACCTCATATAACCCTCCATCAACTCGTGTTTTCAATAAATGGTAGTGAAAAGATTTCCAATAATGTTCTCACGTCTTAGTCTTCTGTTTCCTATAGCCGTTAGTTTTTAGTGTCTTTTATAGAAGTATTTTTGTATAGGTAGGTCATATAGAGTCTCTAGCAATATCAGCTCACCAAATTTATTTACTATTTTAATCATGTGTTAGGTTCATTATTTTATTTCTAAAACCCATAAAATATAATTTGTAACACCAGAGTAATTAGTATACATATGGATGCACTATTGTCAGTACACTATAATGAAGGACCGATTACAAAATATCAGTAGAGCGTTTTCTCGTGGTCCTGCATATTTGGTTCTTTCAGAATTGTGACAAAGAAATCTTATAAAGTTCTTAATGCTAGAAATACGGTTAACGGATATAGATGAATCACAATATGTATCAACGGGACCATTAGATAACAGCTGACAAACATGCCAATTGAAATAGTGAACTGGCGCGCCGTTTCATTTTATATTCAGATAATAAAAACAAAATTATTAAAAAGTTGCGTTTTATTTACGTCTAAAACAGAAAACGATATATACAAAGACTACAATAACTTAGGAAACATATTATTATCGATCCAATCATGCTTAAGATGTTTAAGTTTGAGCGCTGAATTTCATATTCGATCGATTTTGTATTACTTAATTATTTTTTTAAAACATAATGCAAGTTGGCTGTCTCCAGTCATTATTTAAATAAGAACATTCTAGTAGTTACGCTATCAGCTGCTTGGACGCTAGAGTCTGTCGAGCGTACTCTGTGCCGATGAGGCCGCGACACGCTAATGAGAACTCTTGCACCGCGTCCAATGTCCGCCTTTTATTCACCTTTTCTCTGTAAAACCGAAAAAATACTAGTGAATGCCCCATTGAAAGATTATGCATTATAATAGGATAGATTCATACATAGTCTGCGAAAATAGTATTCGAGCTTAAATACTTGTTTCTTAATAAAGCATTCCTAGAAAATAATAATTTCTCCCTACTAAATTATTATTTGATTAGATAAAAAAAAACGTCGTCATAAAATAACATGAGCATCTTTTTGACACATTTGTTTCCTTTGAACAAGTAGACAGTGTGTATGCACAGTACGTGCTCATACCCTGCTGATTCATATACGACACTGCGACGCGAGCAATTGGTAATAAGATAATATGTACATATATGACGTCAACCACCTGATCTGTACATAGATGAGAGCGACGGTAACGATCGATGCGTTGTGTTACTATACCTGAGAACAGCGGTGATGAAGGCGGTGCGGTGGGCGGGCTCGGCCAGCGGCGAGGGGAAGGCGGGCAGGGCGAGCGCGGGCCGCAGCCACTCCGCCAGCCCCGGCCCGCTCCACGCCGCGCGGTTCAGCGCCAGCAGCAGCGCCGCCAGCGGCTCCATCTGGTTGCGCGGTGTAACGCCGCCTAAAGCAAACACCGCGGGTGTGCTTAATTATATCTATATAGTAACTTTATTGTAACTAATACGTAAAAAGTGATATGAAACTCGGATGTTAAAAGAATTCTATTACTCAATCCTTAGTATAAGCAGATATCGGCGATGGTGATATTGACATATAAATAGGAGAATAAAATTTAATATAAGTCGACCCTCGTAATATAAGATACATATTATGCACATGCCAAGTATGAAAAAACCTCATAGTCTGCGTAATGCACGAACAGGCAGACAATAATTCCAAAAAAAAATAGTTCGGTCTATGTATTGGTAAAATACATATTTGAGCGGGAAAAATATTTGAAGTGTTCATTATGTTTACCAAGAAAAAGAGACATAGTTAAGCGATGCAAAATCAAGCTTAATCTGGTAGCCAAGACATAATTTAATTAGAAATTACGAAATTTTGGTTGAAGAGGTTGGTTTTGTTCCAACCATTCTATTATTTACCGAAGAAAAACGAAGATTACCAAGAGTTTTTAATAAACCTCATATTCTTGTCATTTCATTATACTTGATGGTCCTTCGAGCAGACTTACCAATACACAGCAAGATGGCGTCGACTAGCGCCTGTCCGTGCGGTTGTAGAGCGTCCGCGCGTTTGGTCGACAGCACCGCCAACCACATGCACGTCGCGCGCGCCGCCCCCGCCTCCGGGAGCTTGATGCACGCGCAAGCTGACCAGAAACAATTTATTTACTTATTTAGACAACAGTAACAGTCAAATTTTATAGTTGACGCAAGCTAAATAGGCAAACAAAACCATGGAAGCTGTGATTTCTTTCCGTAAACCCATAATAGTTAAGGACCCATAATAGATAATCGGAAGAGGGCCGATCCCGCTCGAAGACTAACACGACACGGCTACTCAAGGAGCCTGATCCATCCTAATTCCATATCACCCATCGGTATCTTTCTGAAGATTTCCGCGTCAAAAAAAAGTAACTAAACTTCACAGCAATTTGACTTATTACAATGTCTTTTACAGAAAGCGAATTATGGTTTATTTCATTGCAATACATGATTTCAACTTTGTACCTGGTATCTAGATTTAGATTTTCACCTATAAGCAAAGGGTAGGTACAGTAAAAATGGTCCAAGCCCTTACCTAATTCTATCAGTTCGGGAAGCAGATCATCAATAGCATCGAGAGCGAGTTGTGCGGTCTTCTTCTTGGTGACGGCGTGCAACAGCGAGTAGAGCGCGTCGACGAGGTCGGGCCGCGCCGCCGTGTCCGCCGCCACGCGCCGCGCGCTCTCCACCACGCACGCGTGCATCAGCCGCCCCGCCCCCGGCCACGAGTCCGCTACGTACATCACTAGCTGGGAACAACCGACGACAACTGTACTTGATTATTCCTAAAACATTATAATACCTACTTGTAAGCTTGTATACTACCCTATAGTATGGTGGTTATAACAATATATATAAGTAGATTTCCCGTCATATTATCGAGATATCGTATAAATGTTGAAAACTTCTTCTGAACTATAAATAATCGTAATTCACTACTAGTCAATTATTGACAAATTGTGTTAAAAATCAATTTACAAGGTGAAAATATCTGACCAAATTTAATCGGGGCGGAGTCGTACATTATGCAGAAGCTTCCATAATTATTTTGCAGATTTTCCTAATGTACTAACCAACTGCACGGCCTCCAGCCCGACGGGGCAGGGCAGGGTGTTGAACCCGCTGGCCGTCAGCTGCGCGATCTCCGTCACCATGGGCAGGCAGTCCGTCATTAGCGCCACCAACGCTTGTTTCAGTATATGGAACATGGACTGCAAGTAAATCGAACAATCAAACCCTACACATTATGTTCTCTAAGCACCTGTAAGAAGTGTATTAGAGAAATATTTTTCCTTATAAGATAAAGAGATTTGTACGAACAGTGCCAATTTAAATATATTATTTTGAAATAATAAATCTGCGTCCACATTCATATCATCACCCTTCTCGTCACATGTCCTTCCTCTCGCCTCATCACCATGTTTAAACCACTACATTCGTTCTAATAATTAAAGCATTACCTCATAATATGTATAAAATAAAATCTTTCAATACACTGCATTGTCCTAATTGAGTAGCGGTTACAGGGATATTATTATTATAGTGACCTGTGTGAGGGCGGCGTGGTGGGGCATGGGCGCGAGCGCGGGCAGCAGCGCCCGCAGCAGGTGCGCGGCGAGCGCGGGCCGCACGCTCAGTGACGTCAGCAGCGCCGCCACGCACTTGGCCGCGCGCTCCGCCTCCACCGCCGCGCGACTCGCGCTCGCCTTGTCCTTGCTACTCTTCACCAACTCCTCCACCTGACCCCGCCGTATATAGTTCATGGTTGCGACAATAAAATTGTTAGTAATTCCGTCGAACCGAATATCAAGGATATCACCATAGTAAATAAGAAAACATTTTGAAGTAGTACACCGATTATCATTACTTTAAAAAACGTTTTCCCATTATATCTAAATGTTCTGTTATGTACCGATTATGATCACATAAAACAAAAAATCAAAATATATCTAAATATTTTGTCACTCGTTGATCAAAAATATCGTCAATAAGTGTCTTGGTCACATCGCAAACTGTTTACACGCTGTTTCTTCCCTG
>DWJN01007049.1:0-10241 GCA_018248895.1 Carystus phorcus | reverse complement strand
GTTAAGATGAATAGGAGAGGAGCAGCGATAAAAAATATTCCGAAAACGGCAAAATTTTGAGCTTTCCATGCGTGCGCTGAGTAAACGGTGAAAATTACTGAAAAATCATGTATTACAAAATTGTTCCCCTCTAAAATATCTAAATAAAAGTCCGCGATAGCATATGACTAGCTTTTAACTATAACAATTTTTATGGTTATAAAAATAGTTCTTAAATAATAAATTTTATGGCAAAACAAAGTTTGCTGGTTCGTCTAGTTCATAATAAAAGACAATAATGATAACGTAGTTTTACAAAATCATTATCATTATTAGGATAATGTCTGCGAGGTCGTGACTATGAGTGTAAGGATAACAACGTACCTATACAAATCTCCGATTTTATGACGACAAAAACGTCGAGGAGACGAAATAAAATTTGATTCATTTATAGATTCTTTTAAAATAAATCTTGTTACTTTTATTAATTCTGAACTAGTAGATAGCATAAATAAATAAAGTGTAGGTATAATAAATTTGTTTCAAATATCTCTGTTTCTTTGTTCTTACCATAGATAGGTTTATCTTGTTTGAAATAATTAGGGAGTCTAAATGTAAAGTAACGTATTTTTCTTTTCGACAGGAAGACTGTATTACTGACTGCGTCGTCCCTCTTTCGCAGTCTTCCAGTGAACATTTCTCCACAGCAATTAGTCTTCACAAATGGGAGTTCAGAGGGAGAAATAGAGATAGGTAGGTATGCTTAAAAAATTACTAAAAATATATCATAACCATTATACATAATATTTATCATATTTGTGATATATGCCTGGTAATATTTTATTCGAAACCGTATAAGTATTTACAAATCGCTAGCCAACAAAATAATTATGTCACCAGTGGCCACTACTGCCTCTGTGAATCCGTAAGCTAAGGGTTATTTATTAACCGTAATAAACATAAAACATTATACGGAAATGTATGAAATTTTTTTCAAGCTTTTATATAACTGTATGTACATATGTATGTTCGAGTGGAATCTTGCAACTTAATTTTGAAGTAGATATCTTCAACTCATTGAGATGAATTTATATTACATAAATTGTGTAATAATGTTATAACTTTAATAATTTTATAGGAAAAGTTTAGTTTATAATTTTTAGGGCATAAAAATAAAACTAGTTTTGAAACAGGTTTTTACTTTAATATTTTTTTAAGTTATGTTATTGTTTTGTTATAGGTAACTTAACGAATGCGCTACGTGACTGCGACCGTCACGCCATCTGCTAATGAAGATAAATCTTCTCTTCACGATGTAAATGTGTGATAATATTTTGTTTTAAATGTTAACAAAGAAACTTAGAACAAATGTGACATGTACCTACTCAGTTTTCGGTTATAAATGTATAAAATCATTTATGTTATGTTAAAATAAATGTTGATTATACAATAAACACCGCTGTCACTTTTCTACTTTAATTTTTTTTTGCTAAAAATTAGTAATGAAAAGTACTTATTCTAATCTGCAGGAATATTCATATAGTTGTAGACAATAACACACCATTATAGTATAATTCTAATGTGTGGAAGTGGGATATTCTACGTATGAACTAGCTACCTCCCCCGGTATATTTTTTAATAGGTATCTACCTATAATTTACTAATCTAAAAAGAGAGAAAAAAGAACAGAAGATTTTGTATAATAACCGTAAGTTTTCTTTAAAAATAAACAAACGAACTGACATGACGGTTTCTAATAAGTGGTCAACATCACTCCAATATACCTACATAGGTACCTATTGACTAACACTGAAGCTATTGACGCGTCGCCAGCAAGAAACGAAGCAGGGAATTAGGACTAAAGCACAAAACGAAGTGTTACTTCTAGTTACTTCTGGTTCCCCAACACTGCTAAAAGACTTAAAAATAACCTTGCATAAGTGCCGTCGAGAACATAATGGCTGGTACCGTAGAGTGACTTTTAGAAGGGACTGTACAACACACAGAAACCCTGATGAAGAATGTATGATAACCGAACGTATAAAGCCTTGAAATTATATCTTAATATATAAAACACACAAATACGTTGTTGTTGTGGGTAGTCGCAACATAAACACGCGAATTTAGTGTGCTCCTTGTTTTTATTTATTTTTAATTACAATAGTAAACAATTCTGTATTTATTTATGTGTTAATTGTTTGCTAGGCCCATCTACACTAACTGCCTTCAAAGTTTCTTTAATTACATCACTCACTTTGATTTTATTGGCATAATGGACTCACAATTGGCCAGTAACCTGGAAGAGCTGGAAAAATTATTTGCCTCGCGCATGAAGTCCTATGAAGATAAGCTACAGAAGCACATCGCTGGAACTAGCACTATTCATCCAGACATCACATCTCTATCACGTGAGTTCACTGAGTTTCAAACATATGTTTGGAAAACACTCAATACACTAAAAACACAGGTGGAACTTATCTCACGTAGTTTGGATAGACATGAGACCTTTATGAGAAGAAAGGTCCTGCTATTTCATGGTGTTCCTGAAAAACAGAATGAGAAGTTGCATGAGGTCATCTCGGCAATCATAACCAACCAAATGAAGTTGTCTGATATAAATATCAACAACTTACAAGTCTGCCATCGTCTAGGTTCCTCTAGTGGTAAGAACCGGCCTGTTCTTGTTAGGTTCCTTGACTTAGAGCATCGGCAAGAGGTTTGGGACCATAAAACTAGCCTCAAGAGTAGTGGAATCACAGTTACCGAGTTCCTCACACAGACCAGGCATAAGGTTTTCGTTGCTGCAAGAAAGCACTTTGGTATTAAGCAGTCCTGGACAGTAGAGGGCAGAGTGGCAATTGTTCTCCCGGATAAAACTCGTAGGAAAATCGATAGTATGACTGAACTAAAATCGCTTATTGCTGAGCATCCCTTGGTCGCTTCAGATGTCGTTTCGGACTCTCGACAACAAGAAGGTCGTTCTTCCCCTAAATCAGATGCTTCGAAGGCCATAAATGCACCGAGGAAGACCCGGCGACGCTAATCAATATTTTGTTCATTGTCTCACTGATTTCTGTGTGTCTTCTTTAATTTGTCGCATTGTAACTTTAATTACCAAATTGCTGTCGGTATATCTGGAATTTCTGAATGACGTAACATGATAATAAAGTTTAATTTTGTATAAAAGTATCCATTTTATATCTCAGTAAAATTCTTTAACTTTGACAGCTTTAGACAATAACAAAACTTTGACGTTGACATCATGTCACGTCAGATACTTCCAGTATCTATCTGCAATAATACGTTCCTTTCTAACATGTCGTATATTTTCCATAAATTACACAGAGTAATGTAACAAATTATTTCATATTTATATAGTAATTTAGTTTATCATGTCAATTTTATTTCTGTATCTTTTCAACTACCTTTTTTTTTTTAGACTAGTTTTAAGAAAGACTTGTTATTTACTATTTGTACACCTTTTCCATCACACCAGGCAGTGGAGAGTGCAGTGGGCTGAATGCATTTAATCAAAAAACTATATTTTTATTCTTTATTTAAATTCTAATAAACTATTTTAATTTTATATTAATCTATTTATATGTCTATGTAAACTTATTTATAAAATGGATATTATCAAAAATCTAGATGATAGTTTTTTCACCTGTTCTTCTTCCACCAGTAGCTTTGACAGTGCGGCTAGTGACCTATCACCGCCTGTACTTTTGCAGGACGAAATCTCCGCTGTATTCTCACAATACCATAACAATTTTAATGTTGCCCACATCAATGCACAGAGTGTTCCTGCACATTACTCAGATCTTCTGGCGTCTTTTAGTATTGCACATCTTGATGCGTTATTAATTTCAGAATCCTTTTTTAAGCCCTCTCTTCTTTCTGCTCAGTTCTCATTACCAGGATATGTACTTGTTCGCAATGATAGAACAGGAAAAGGCGGAGGAGGTGTCTGTATATATTTACGAGCTGACTTATCTTATAAGGTGGTCAGAACTTCTCCTTCGTTTTACTCCGAATCCGCTGAATTCTTGTTTATCGAAGTTTTCACCCGTAATCATAAAATTTTGCTCGGTGTCTTTTACTGCCCCAATTTGAACATTGATTATTTTGACAAATTTGAAGACCTACTATCTGATATGTGTCCTATTTATGATCATGTGATCATAATGGGCGACTTTAACACATGCTTAATAAAAAATGACTATCGATCATTGAAATTAAATTCTCTAGTCACCTATTCTAATCTGCATATACTCCCTCTTTGTCCCACTCATCACTTTCCCAATTGTAACCCGTCATTACTTGATCTTATACTCGTCTCTTCACCTGGTAATGTTGATACTCATGGGCAACTCACTTCTTCCTTTTCCTATCATGATCTTATATATTTATCTTATCGCATCAATTCACCGAAGCGTAATTTACATTATCACTCGTTTCGTAGCTTTAAGGGAATTGATAAGGAAGCGTTGGGACGCGATGCTGATGCTATTGATTGGATGCAAGTAGTGAATAGCGTCAGTATTGACGACAAGGTGTGTATCCTCAATGATAGAGTCCTTGAGTTATTTAATCGGCATGCACCTGTAAAGCGTGTTAAAGTTAAACATATCCCGGCACCCTGGTTAACACCTCAAATAAAAGAATTCATGGGTCGGAGGGATAGAGCTAAGAGGAGGTACAAACGCTCTCCTACAGACAAAAATTTAGCCCATTTTAAATATCTTCGTAATCGTTGCAATCGTTTGTGTAGAGATGCCAAGAGACGCTACTTTCACGATTCACTTGTCAACCGTAGCACCGCTGAGGTTTGGAGATTTCTTAAATCTGTGGGGATAGGCAAAACTTCGGAATTTGTTTCCGGTGTGGTAGACACCAATGATTTAAACCAATTTTTCTCCACATCACCCATTTTATTGGACTACCAAACTAAAAACAAAGCACTATGTACCCTATCGGACATGCCGCAGCCACAATGCACACCATTTACACTCACGGTTGTTACGGAGAAAGTCGTTAAGAAAGCTATCACATCCATTACTTCGACCGCAGCCGGGTATGACGGACTGTGTCCACAAATGATCCGTTTAATTCTTCCCCAGATCCTTCCTGCTCTTACTCATATTTTTAACTTCTCCTTATCCAATGCCATATTTCCTTCATCCTGGAAATTGAGTCACATTATTCCTTTACCTAAAGTTACCAATCCTACTTCATCATCAGATTATCGTCCTATATCTATCCTGCCATTCCTTTCCAAAGCTCTCGAGCAAATAGTCCATCAACAATTTTCCTCATTCCTCATTTCAAATGGTCTTCTTAATTCATACCAGTCCGGATTCCGACCGGGTCACAGCACCGTTACTGCACTGCTGAATATCACTGACGATATTCGATTAGCCATCGAAAACAAACGACTCACAATTTTGGTCCTGTTAGATTTCAGCAGTGCTTTCTCTTCAGTAGATTTTGACATTCTCATTGGTACTCTGAAGTCCATTAACGTCTCGCCTTCTGCCATTTCTTGGTTTAATTCTTACCTTCGGGGTCGCACGCAGCGCATTCACAATAACAACTTAGTGTCCGACTGGTGTAATCTTGTTGCTGGCGTACCCCAGGGTGGCGTTCTCTCTCCGTTACTTTTCTCTGTTTTTATCAACTCTGTTACCCGTTTTATTGGCTCCAATTTCCATCTCTATGCAGACGATTTGCAACTTTATCGCCATTTTACTGTGGCTGACGTTGATCTGGCAATCAATGAAATGAACAGCGATCTCAATCGTATCAGCGAATGGGCTACGCAATTTGGGCTAGTGATTAATCCAAGGAAGTCACAAGCAATAATCATCGGAACTAAACACACTCGCAATTCCTTGGACTTTTCTAATTTGCCAGCTCTACAACTAAATGGTAGTCATATAAAATATACTGATACTGTTAAAAACCTTGGTTTAACTCTGGATGGTAATTTGTCATGGAAGGCTCAAGTTGGGGAGGTGAGCCGTAAGGTTTTTCACACCATGCATTCGCTCCGACGCTTTCAGAGTTTTCTGCCTTTTAGGACCAAAATCTCCCTTTGTCACTCTCTGATTTTACCTATCTTAGATTATGCCGATGCCTGCTATTTAGATGCCACAGAGGAGCTTTTAAATAAACTTGAGCGCTTGCAAAATGTGTGTGTCAGGTTTGTTTTTGGGTTACGAAAGTTTGATCGTGTGTCGCAATTTCGCAAGGATCTCAAGTGGCTCCCAATCCGCTTTCGCAGGAATACTCGTATCCTTTGCCTCCTATTTAATATCCTTAAAAACTCATCCTATCCCTCGTACCTCCGCAATCGGTTTTCCTATGCCCGTCCATCTAACGCACCTTGCAGAACGCACATCAAATCACTGTTACAATTCCCTCGTCACACTACTGCCTCATATTCACACTCCTTTTCCGTGCATGCTGTCAGGTTGTGGAACTCACTGCCGCCAAGTATCCGTCAATCTCCTACGATTTACCTATTTAAGAAAAAAGTGAAAGAACATTACCTTTCTTTATGTTAATTAGATATTTATCCTATTATTATGTTAATATTACTGTTGTATTCCATTTGTTCCCTTATATGTATTTTATCTTTGTATATATATATATATATATATGTATGTATCTTTGTATATGTATATGTAATATGTATTGTAATGTATAGTTATTAATATTGAGTTATGTATTACAATTATATATATTGAATATTTATAAACAGGTGCACGCTAATTGAATCTTCACCACCTTTCCATTCCCAGGTCTGCTGGAAGAGATTTCTTATAGAAATAAGCAGAACTTATGTACATCTTTTCCTAAATTACTTTTTTTTATAAACTGTAAACGTGTACATAAATTGTTAAATAAATAAATAATATGTTAAGCCATCGATAGTCGTTAAGTCACGTCGGATACTTTTGGGCGGAATTAAATCTTCCCTCACTTGGTTGGCTCTAACTTCCTTTGGGCCTCCTCAACGAGTTTAAAACCCTTGCACTGTAGTGAACATTAATAAATCGAAGCCATGGCTACTTTACAGGCCCATCTTTTATTGATAGCTAACAAATGAGAAAACAATGATAATAGGTAACTAGGATAAAATAAGTAGGACGGTAATAACCCACGAATATCAGTACCACCAAAAGAGTTACCCGCATTATAATTCTTCTCAACTGCTAAAGCTAAAACTCATTTGCCATTTGTGTTGATGGTGCGAATTCCTGAAGGATATAGCAATTACTGATATTATACTGGGGTAATTCCAGTACCGGGGTTATACGAGAACATATTATTACGTATACGATGCCATCAACCTTACCAGGGAATTGAGCGGGAATTTTCACAACCATTCATCTTCCGACGACATTCATTGTATTTTATTTACCCAACACGTCCCGGTTATTTGATTTCGTGATTTAGAGGAAGCTTCGCCATTGCTCAAATAAAATAATCTTATAAAAGTTTACGGTTATATTGAGAACTCCGCTAGAAGTAGGGCTGTCTCAGCTTTTATGGAATCGCATTATTAAAAACTTTGATAATTCGCTTCGCGATATTGTTGGTCTTTATGATGTTATTTGTTAACGATTTTGTATTTGTTTGTGATTCTTTGATTTTTGGAGAAACTTTATCAGAACGAATTGATTTGATTATTTATGTATCTGATGTTTTAAATAATTGTAATTACGACATTCTATTAGCAAGTAAATCGCTTTAATGGAAGCCGGCGTATACTTATAATTAAATCCAGTATCGAAAATTAACCTCTGATTTCTAGATTTTTAATTATTTTTAATAGGTTTATAATGTTGTGTAATAAAACAGGTATAATATTATCTAGTAAAATTGTTCGTTCTAATTGTTATTTATCGTAAAGTAAGTAATAAATTCCTAGATCAAAATAAATAATTTTACTTTGACTTTGAACAATGTCTGTATATGGAAAATTTGGAAATAACTATCATTGTAAATAATTATTAAGGGGGTAAATTCAACGAAAATATTTCTTACAACTGTTGTCTATTTGTCTGTTTATTTATTTTCGTTAATCTCAGAAACGGCATTATCGATTTTGATACGGTTTTCATTGACGTTATGACGTAAGTACGTATTGTAGTAAGCTAGTAAGTCACAGCCATTTACAAAATTATTTTGATGTGAATTTATCTCGTTTAGTGTTACGAGTCATTTTCTGGTGCTCACCTGCTACTCTAACGAAGCAATAAGAATATTTTTTCTGAATAAAAGGCTATGTGTATGTACCATGTCGTGTGTCGTTGCAGCAGCGGCGAAAGTTAGTATTG
Organism: Carystus phorcus; assembly: GCA_018248895.1. Taxonomy (NCBI): domain Eukaryota; kingdom Metazoa; phylum Arthropoda; class Insecta; order Lepidoptera; family Hesperiidae; genus Carystus; species Carystus phorcus. Next base: position 1,917 of record DWJN01007049.1, on the reverse strand, counting down.
AACTGTCATTTCTGTGAAATACTTTTCTATGTTTTTTCTTTTCTTTTTTTGAAATCGATACCGTAGAACAGTTTAATAGCCAGTTCGTCACTGCTTTATGATGAAACCAAAGTGAAACCTAAAAATATTTAAGTAAATTGGACTATCTTTTATCGCGCATATTTCTCGCATTAAAATTTATTCTAGATCTTTACCCGAGATAAAAGTTACAAATATGCCAAGTATCCTCTCAATCTGTTCAGTATTTTCCGCGTGATTTTATAAAATATTTTCCACGACTTTCATTTAAATTTGTACAAACAGAAAAGAAAATTTACTTTTATCCCCGGAACTCTAATTTATCTCTGACCTTTTGTGTCTCTAATTTATTATCGGGATTATTTTAAACGTTGAAAGTATGAATGATGAATAAATGTTGCGGAAATTAACAGTATTATTAATTGCTTCGGTGGCGGTACCCATTTGTCTGTCTTTAGAGCAGTCTTGAAAATTAAACCGACCTTTTAAGAATTCTGTGATTAAGTAGAGAGTATATAGTCAAGAAAAACAAAAAGGTCGTAACTCACACCTTTGGTGAAGATACTTTTTACCCTATAATATTTTCAGTAGCATATAAGATGCATTTTCACCTAAGATGTGAGTTACGACTGTTTCGTTTTCTCCCGTCGAGCTAGTTAAGGTAATAAGATATTACAATGAAAGATTAAATATTAATTTATGCCTGTAACTTCTCCCACGTTAATCAACCACCTGAAGAAAACTATTGGCTGCTCACCCACATGTATACTAAGGTACACAGGTATACTAAGGAAACTATCAATTTTTCCGATATAAAAATAGACAATTAGAAACTATAATCTTTGTGCCAATTTGTATCTAAATCCATTTAGCAGTTGTGGTATGATTGAGCGACAAATATCATTCTAAACTTTCGTATTTACGAGTATACTTGTATAATAAAGATAAAAAGTTTGTTTGGTTGAACGCACTAATCTCAGAAAATATTGGTTTGAATTGAAAAAATATTTTAATGTTGGTATTACATTTACAGAGGAAAGCTTTAGGTTATATCATATAATGCTACGACTAATAGGAGCAGCTATTTATTTAATTTTTTTTTTTTTTTTTTTTTTATTTATTTATTTATTTACGCGTTTTTGCCTAAATATTAATTAATTATTTATTTGCCTTTTTTTTGCATATTAATATGGATTATCAAGGTATAAATTTCATTGCTTACAGCAGTACCTACAATGTTTTAACATGTTAACGAGACTCGGTAACTCAACTAAAAAGTTTGAGCTACGGTTCAATTCGTGGTTCGCGTGAGTTATACTGTCAAAGCTGTGAAACTAACTCGCAACCAATTCAACTTTCCAACTCAAATGAATCAATAACCCCAAAGTAACTCAAGACGTATAAATGAATAACATAACAGGAAGGAATACTACTTAAGACTTAAAACGAAATTATTTTATATTGATTTCAGAACTCATTCATAAATCAATTATAATTTTAAGAAAACATTTCAATCTCTTCCTCAATAAAACTTCTAAAATCTCATAAAGATCCTCACAACTTCCGAACTGAACCCGTATCGATTATATTGAAAAAGTTCGTTTTATACAAAAACCGATGTTATTTCTCTTCTGTTCGTTTTTATTCGCCTTTCAAAAGACCGTAAAATTAACGACACTGTTGTTTTATGAATTAAAATTAATTAATTTATCAATATTTCCTCCTTCCATTATTCTGCGATGCAATCAAGTTTGACACACGAAACTTAACGGACCGCGTAAAATTGTACAATAAGCTGTACTTAATCATTACACTTTTATAATATGCCTTCAACCTATTAATGGCCCACTACTGAGCACGGGTCTCTCCTCAACACTGAGGAGGTCTAGAGCATACTCC
>DWJN01007048.1:0-10242 GCA_018248895.1 Carystus phorcus | reverse complement strand
ACTTGAGAGAACTTTTTAATATATATTTTTGACCGACAATGCATCAGTTTCTTTTTCCTTGGTTCCTTTTTGCATGGCTGGTGACCATGGGTGGCAGTGACCATGGGTGGCGGTGACCACGAGTAGCGATGACCACTTACCGTCACGTGGCCCGTATGTTCATTTGTCAGGTATTTACGTAATAAAATATATAAAGTAACTGTGAACAGTGAACATAACTGTGATCAATAAAATGCAATGACTATTTATTAGATTGTTGATAAATTTCATATCTTTAATTTTTTTTATAAAAAATAAGATAATGCTTGACTACTATTCTGCCTGATGGTAAGCAGAGATGCAGTCTTGGAATGTGAAACACTAGCTTAGAAGAAAAAAAAAATGACTTGCGTTGTTATCAAATTGGCAGACATGCATCAAATTTGCATGCTAATTTCTAAAACAATACTCTGGATTAATTTAAATATAATTAAAGGTTTAATAAACTGAAATACAAAGTAAATAATAAACTAAGTATGGTCATCTTTACATAAATGGTAATAATGAAGCCACGTGCTAGATATAAAAGGACAGAGCAAGTCGTATTCGGTTTGAATGCAGTATTTACCACGCGTTTACCATGAGAAATGTGGCGAGACAACACGAACATACCGTACTAGACTCCTCGTGGCTGAACCAGACGCGCTTAAGTGAAGAGAAACACTTAAGACGTGTCTGGCTACCTCCACTTTCGTTTCGTCTTAAAATATCCTCAAGATAACTTTAGGTTTGTTACCTAATACACTGTGTCTACTTGTGATTTTGCAGCGCTAAATGTTTTGTCTTGTCCCATTCTTGTTTTCCTTTCCTTTTAGCTCATTTTCTGCATATCAACATATAAGATAGTACATGGCCAAATGCAGATACTTACCAATTCATATGCCCTCTGCTAGTATATCCAAGATTTGCATAAAAAGAATAGGTCTTTCAAATGAAGAGTAAATATGTAGTTCGAATTAGAAAAGAAATCACCGGATTTACTAAGAGTCATTAATAATTCTTGATTCTTAAATTCTTAATATTTAAAAAGGAATATATAAAAACATCATGGTGCAATAATAACTTCAGATTGAAGCTAATCCAGCATTGCACAGAACTAATACAAGTTAAGAAGTTTGATTTTTAAATAGCATAATCTGAGTCTGCTAAAGCGTTTTAAGAATTGTTGTTTTAAAATCCAAAACAGCGGAATATGCCATCAATCCATTTATTATTCTGCGCTGAAAGCAAATAAATTGTCTTCAGTCTTCAACGGATACACAAGACTGAAAGTATACTCAATCATAATATTTTATTTACTACTAAAAGTGTATTCAACGTATTAGATTCTATTTTAGAGACAAGACGTTAGTCTCTTAGGAGCTACGTTAGTTTTCTGTAACAAATAATAAAATATGTATAAACCTGACAATTGGATTTTATGGGCTCTTTGCAACAAAATACATCACGTTTTTGTCATTTTCATCATCAGTTACTTTAAACTAGAAATTTTAAGTGTTGTTATGTTATTTTGTTAGGGACAAAAACTTTTTTTTTGTTAGTATCGTCAGTCTGTTAAGATATCATAAAGAAACCGCTGTAAAGATAAGGAACCGCTGCGTAATGCTTGATATTAATTGATTAAATTCCAAAAGAGTCGTAAATCAACTAGTAATCAACAAGTGTTCGTAAGGATGAACTTTAGAGATTAAAAATTAGTATTTTGACTGCTTTAAACCCTATTGCAATTAATAAATTATAGAAGAATTTAAGAAGAAGAATAATTGTTCAATTAAATTGAAGCAAACCTGACATTTGTATAGCGCCTAAAAAGAATGAATAGCAATTATTCGAGTATAAATTTATATTTCTACCGAAGCGAAGCGATCAAGATTGCTAGCAAACTACATATATAATACTTACTAATATAGATCACCCAAAAATAGACTTCATCTCAACTCATGCTCATTATGTCTTATGTAAAAACATTGCATAATTAAATATACATTTCTATGTACGCATGTGCGCAACTTTCAACATCAAAACTAACAATCAACAATCTGTGTAATGTTATTTGGTCCACAATTAATTACCTCCTAATGACGTACACGGTTTATCCGCTATCAGTTGATTGAAATACGACAATAACGTTCAGGCGGTACAACGCCCGCGTAAATTGCTAAGTAATCAATTTTTCACATTGCATTACTGAACAAACTGTAGTATAAGTCCGTTGCGTGATTTTTACTTACGTTGATTCGATCGAAAGTAAAAAATACCAAGCGTATTTCTTGTAAGAAGTTAGTTAAATTAGGAATTAAAAGCTGCTCACGTAGACAAATGGGTTTACGAATAATATTTTTTGTTGAATGAAGATTGACTGTTAAATGAAAATATTACATCCAAATTGAAGTATAAATGAAACGGCGAAAAAAATAATTAATCGATAATCGATATCGAATAAAACATCGATTTTTAAACATGAATTTGGTTCACTTATTCTTCATTATTGGGTAATTCTTAATGGGTTTAGAACCTTAATAAGCTTCATCTAAAAAATCTTAATGATTTGATAAATTGTAGATAGTAATATATGCAATACTCAAATTCTTGCCAAGCCAAAATACCATTATTGACATAAAACTAAAAAAAAATTATAAAAGTAAAAACAAAACAACGAAAAACATTTTCACATATCGAACCTAATCCAGCTAAACATATTTAATTCTTATGTAATTCTTATATAAATGAGTAACTAATCTCGATAGAAACGGAACACGCGTGTGAGTCGCTACTCAATTGCTTGTTGATCATAGAAAGCAATTAATGACATTCGCTGACGAATTACTGTAATAAGTAACGCAAGAATGATATCTACTGTATTGTTAAGGACAGGCCTCGAAGATTATATTTGAAACAATATATTATGGCGTAATGGTTTTAACAAATTAATGTTTGACAATTAATTAATATGAGTTAGAATTTGAACTGTTATAGATTGCTATCACTTTCTATGTGGATTAACAGTGACTAAAAGAGGTCAACCTATAGTTAATCTTTGTCTAAATTGATGTATTTCGTTTAGTGTCTTTCTAAAACATGTTAATAGGTCGATCATGACTTACTGAGACTTTTACAAAGGTTTATTAAATAAAAAATACGTGTACTAAATTATTGAAAAAGGAGCATTCGACGTATAAAGGTGTGTTAACTTTAATATAATAATATTTTTAATGTTTACGTATTTAATAATTACAAATAACGTGTTTTAACTTTTTCTTTCTTTTAATAAGCAAGCTGGTACGTATTAGATTTTAGGGTCACGTATTCGCTCAATACATTTTTGTAGTAGGATTTAATTACTAAAATAGATTAAGTCATATATATAACAATGTACGGTAGCTTATATTACCTTGAAAGCTTCACCAAATGTATCCATCCAGTTCCCTACCGCTCTTCTTCAGCTCTCTTTAAAGCAGTTCGTTTTCTTGGGAACTAACACAATATGAACGGCTTCTTACATTTTTATTTATACTTACATTATTCATACTTACCCTGAGATCCGATATACGGAGCCTTAAGTAGAAATTATTTAATCGACCCACCGACCGACAAATTTCATCGTCAAATATTATTATACACATAATATCAACAAACAGATAATCACTTATCGATATTAACTATATATTATGAATATAACACGCTAATTTAGTCCTTACAGCCTAACTTTTAAAATGTTAATTTGATTGACCGGTATAGATAATCGATGTATTAACCTTTACATACTGTAACATAAGTTATCAAATCGTAAATAGATTTAATCATGCTGGTTCAAGACTTTATTGCAACGTATTAGAGTAGCTAATCCCTTGTAGTATTACAGGCGGAGCTTTTACAATCGTTTTGTCGTTATACTTAAGTTATTATCTGTAATTCGCGCAACAAGTTTGCAAACATAGGTAATACTTTCTAGACAATTGGTTTCCTTGTTAAAAAGTGAAATCTGAGAGACCACACAAATCGATTACACTATCTCATATGACCTGTGATTAATAAAAACGATAAATTTATCGATCAGGAAATGTCAAAACTACTAGAAAACTAAATTCAAAATATAATCAATCTTGTAATAATATATTAAGTACTTAAAAATGGCACGATTTGATACATACAGTTCGATATTACATTTGGTCGTATTACATTTATTTATTATTTAAATAACATATCTGTAGAGTTTGACACTCCACACTAAACTAGGACTGTGGTTAAACTTAACGCTCTGAATAGCAATGATGATCATAACGATAAATATAAAACTAAACGATATTAACACGATCGAAAACAATCAAATTTAGAGTCGACCATTTAAAGATAAACATACATATACTTGCTTTGATATAAACACATTCGTTTCTTCAAATTACATATCTTTCGACTCTTTGTAAAAGTTAAGTACTTTAGTTGGTTTTTCCATAAATAATAGTAAAAAGAGATCACTGTTTCTTTCACATCTTAATTGTCGTTCCCTATTTCTTAAAATTTTTATAGTTTTGATGTGATTGCTTATGTCTTTACCGCAATCAAATTTTGAGGTGTAAATATCAGGATCAGTTTTCTTTTAACAAACAGGTGACCTGCATAAGAAAAGGCGGTAGGTTTTGTAGAAAATCTTAAGTCTAATAGTGATACGAGGGTCATTTCATGATTGTCACAATATTACATCATATAGTCGTTATTCTCAAAATGTACACATACTAACATACATACGTAGGTAGATGCCAAAAGAAATTTTCACTAAAAGCCATCATATAAAATTAAACTAAAACGTACGTAATACTTAGATTCGTTAAACTAGTACGTATCTGCAAGCGTATCTACCCCTGAAGAAAATAGATTTTGACAGCTTAAAAATATATATTTGAGAATTTAACTACCGTGTATTATGTTTTAAAAGTTACATAAACTGTTACGCCATAATATTTGTGAGCTATGATGATATTAGTTCGGAACCGTAGTAAACAGAATCATAAAGCCGTCAACAACTGTAGGATTTAATCAGAACTTATGGCAATTTATTCAATCAGAGTGGCAGCCGCGCGCAGCGGTAAGGAGTTCGTATCTGAAAATATACGAGCTTTATGAGATACTGAATTTACGACTTGTATCAAACGTAACTAAATGATCCATCGAGTTAGCTAACGGATGATGGTTAGTTGAGAGTTTAGCGGTAATCAGAGATCAATGAGTGAGTTATAAGAGCAACATAATATTGACAAATCGTGTTTAGCAGCAGCTTCGATCAGCCTCCATAAATATATCATTTTTTACAAATATTTTCAGTTTTCATCATTGAATACTATTGTTGCGAAGTTACAAAGAAAATGCAAACAGGTGTTACGTGTATAGTTTTTAATTTCATTTTATTAATTATATAATTATAACAAATAATCAATATATTATGTGTGTAATTATAGTGTTTCATGAAATAGGTGAAATGTTATTAAAATTACTAGTTGTAATCGATTTTGACTTTCCTTAAGTGAGCCGTAAGTTCCCAAGACAAAATAAAAAAATTGACTTTGACTTTGAACCGCAAATATAACGAAGAGTTACCAAACATGTGCAGTGTAATTTCTTCTGCCCCTGCTTCTGAATGGACTATACAAACCAGACAGACGTTCCGTTTCACGCACATAATATATTTCCCATTTATTTTTTGTCAAGTTTGGTAAATGGTCGTTGTCTCGTCATCCAATACAAGTTTTCTATATATTACAATATTAAACTACCTACACCCGGCGCGCATTGCTACTAAAAGTCAGCTTGAATAATTCGTTTCCATTTTGTTTATTGAAATACTATTGGATATATAATATTTGTTGTGTTTCGTTTACGGTAATTTTTTTGCAACAAAAAATCAACATTTTCGACTGTAACTCATCAACTATGCGTCCGATCAATATAATTGTACCAGAACATTTTTCAGAGAATTCTGAACAACGTTGCTAAAGATATCATTCCTGTATCTGCTACCATTTCAGAATCCATAAAGGACAAATAAACAAACAAACAAAGAAACAAACATTGATTTTCATAAATATAGCTAACTTTTAACATAAAAATGTGAATTCTGACAAAGGAGTATTACGTATTTTACCAGTACAATATTCAGTCAGACATACAGTTTAGTTTAGACAGTCAAGAGTTAACAGCGACAGTACGTTACCGTTACTTAAATTTCAACGATCAACGACCGTCCACCGGCATCAACGGACATAACAATAAAATTTTATAACTCATAACAAAATAACTCTTGTTAACCAGTTACCCAACTGCACGTAATGTCTCCGCTAGAAAAACAATTAAGTGAAACTAATATAATACGGCATGTTTTAATTACGAGGACTAAGTAGTCGCATTGTAAAAATACGGACAAACAATTTGTTATATAATGAATTAAATACAAATTACGTTTGTAACACACGATCTACTTTATAGAGTACTGTTTGATATTTACATTTGACATCATAGGCTTTTCTGAAAGAAACAATGATGGTCAATACAAAGATGTTTCCATGAAGTACTAAGTTCGAGACAATCTAACTGTTACGAATTAACCTGGTGTAGTCACCCGCTAACCTTACGTAGGCGATTAATTAATTTTGCGAAAATAAGAAGACTCTTTTGTCATTTCTTTCCAAATAATTTCTGTATCTTTTATTTTCAAATATTTAGCACAGAACAGTTCAATACTAGGTTCGCAACTGCTTTATAATAAGATCAAGATTTAATATCGAAACATAATACATATTTACACTTTTTAATCTGTTATCGTGCACAATACCAATCGAATCGAATTATCATCCCAAGGGCTTACTTAAAATAAACGCCTTAGTACATCTAATATTTAGCTGAGTGAGTCCCATTTTCTGGCACATGTGAACACTATCTGTTGCTTCCAGGTTTAAGTATTTTCTTTTATTTATGTTATTGTTTGAAATAAAGTATATTACTATTATTAATATATCAGTTTATTATTTAACGCTGACACAAACGCATTAGAAATCTCTATATTAGTATAATCATCTGAGAACACGACTTATAGAAAGGGTGTGGATGACTATATTAATGACAAAAGCTTAATGATAATGACTAAAGCTTTCGTTCTTCCAAGGTAAGCAATCTGTATTAATGCTTATCTAATAAATTCACTTCTAAATGAGAATAACCTGCACAAAAACAACAGTTCCGTTTTTTGTCATAATCAAATGTCTTTATTTAAAATTACTTCGATAATTTGATGTAAAATATTTTTTATTTTATACTCTGTAATACCACGGAACAGAAAATAACAGATTACTTTTCAGAAAGCGCTAAAAGTATAAAATTCATTTTATAACATTCTGTAAGCTCCTTTCATACTCCAGTTAGTGCATTCATCATATAAGTTGAACTTACGAATACGATGTCAGTGTCGGAAACTCTTTTCACATGATATATGCATTAACATTCAAATAGAATGTCTGACGTAACTTTCTATACCTTATTACTTAAAAGTTGTAAAGTAAAATTGTCTCTCATGAGAAAATATGTAATTACTTTTTCTTGAACTGTGTATTAATTTGTTGCACGACCGACTGATGTTTTCCAATATAGACAGACAGAAAGTCGTTTGAGTATAGTATTATTTTTTACTTAAAACTGAATTTATTAATGGATGAGATCACAGCAAAATTCATAATCAAACATTGCGGTCGGTCGAAAAAAAGTAACATTTTGCTATAATGTGTTATTATTTATTTACGATTTGGTAAACTTGCATGACATTAAATTTAAACTTATAAACAAAATTTTGTCTAAATACAGTTCAATAATTGGTCTTATGAATTTAAAATTAAGGTCGTTAATAGAATAGTTTTTTAACTTGATATTCAATATATTTATAGTACTCGTATATACTCGTAAATCTAAGTAAGAAAATGTACGTCGACTCCAATATAATTTGCATATCGTTATACCATCGACCACCTGAGCTGAATTTCGAAGAGCGCTGAATGCATTTTAAAATCGTGTGTCTGGAATCCGCCGACAGTATTTCCGTAAGCACTCACAAAATTACCTCCCCTCATACGACACTTACTGCTCAAGTTATTCCGTAAAAGTATATGGTTTTCGAAACTTGGTTTTCATTTTAAGAAATATTTCAAGATGAATGGAGTCGGTCTATGTAGCCCATATAAAAAAAACACTAAAGAAAAAAAATATATTCAGTTGATTACTTGTAATAAGAAAAGTATTCAATATTTACAATACTTGGCAAAAACCATGATGGCGGAATTTATTATTGGATTTTATTACATATTCACCTATTAAAGGTATATTAGTCAAGCAACAAGGAGGCGAGCAAATATCTATTACTGAGAAATATTCAAAATTGTTTTTGTAACTTTTTTATTTTCCGATAAACGTTAAAATTAGATTATGGAATTCTCATCTTGCCGCCCAATTATTTCCAACCACATTTGTTATTTGTACTTTAGTTTTGTTCCTGTTATTAGTTAAACATAGACGCGAACTACTGAAAACATAATTACTTGAAACCCTATAATAATATTCAAAGTCCCTTACCCTGTTATAAGTATACCTGCAGATAAATCTCCAAAACATTAATTACTAAACTATAACTATTATTACTAGAAAACACTTTTCCATGTCGATTAAAAATTTAATGATTAAAAAGTTCTTTTGCGTGCATTTAATATCTAAGCAGTTACCTAACGAACTTTAATTAAGTAAATATTCTCGATAGAAACGTATGCACTACATCAGTAAAACGTCCGCAGTCTCTCTCTTCGATGCGGCGAAACTTTGCATATCGTTATCCTGTCTAGCACCTTGGTTGAAATTCCGGCGGAATTGCCACGTATTATCTCTCTTTATATATGTGTCTGGGTCGGAGCTTCCATTGGGCTTTCGAATGAAGCCACTCTTTAAATTTCCTCGTCCTTTAAATTGATTTTCTGTATTCATGATCCAGACAGCTCTCTATTTCCTCGAGCTAACTGTTACAAAATGTCTTTTAGGCTACATTTGGTTTATTTGTTTTTATTAAAACACTTTCATTGTTAATAAAATATTATTCAAGTTATTTCTACATTTATCATATATTGTTTTAAAACTTTCTCAATCATTATAAAGTAATAAACAATTAATTAAGTACTGTTAGTAACGGAAGAATAATGAAGGAAGTAATATCTCCGGAGAAATGATGATTTTAGAGAGACTTTATGCACTTTTTTCTAGTTAATATAAAAATAAAATTTTGAACGATCGATTACATAACACATATTCCTTGTGATAATACGCGGCAGTCCAAGCTATAGCCATAAATTAAACTATTAACGTGTAAAAGGTTATGCGCTTTAACAAATTGAAACTTTCTCGATGATTCTAGAATCTTATTAGTGGTATTTATCTGAGAATTTATGTGCGTGTTAAATGCAGCCTAGCCACCCGTGAGCAATCAACTGGCGTAACATCTTCGCACTTTGTAATTTAAGTGTCGACAATAAGAAGCTAGCTGACCGAAAATGATTTTAACTTCAACTCGTTTGTGCATTTTCACTAGTTAGCCGCGACCAGAGTACAACCAACTAGGTTAATACGTCGTACAGGCATTATAAGCATTACCTTCTGTTATTTTTGAAGTCTTCTAAGTGTGAATGTATAAATATAAAGTTATATAATGAAAATAGTATTGTTTGATTGTAAAATATAAATTTTACTCAATTCTTTAATCATCATAATCTTCCTGCTCATTTCCCATTTTTATATGTATAAGGTCGGTGCAATATGTCTCTTATAGTTTTCCCTGTTAGCCGTAATTTCTACATTTACTCTCAACTCTTTCATATCGTTTCTCGCACAATCTATGCATTTCTTCTTTGCCCGTCCTTGTCCCCTTCGTCCATTAACATTCATATCTATCTCCCTTCTCGTCACATGCGTTTCCTTTCGTCTCATCACACATCCATATCACGACATTCGGTTTCTGTTAATGCATATAATTTAACACTTTAATATTACTCAATTCTTTGTCATCATCACTGCAGGGGACAAGGCTTAGAGCATACTCTATACTGCTGCTATGCCACTCCAATGTGGAAGTTTTATGCCACCCGAGGGCTTCCGACATAGCTTAACGACTAATATCAACGACATTAA